>JAPYYQ010003015.1:0-15794 GCA_030522585.1 Anagyrus pseudococci | reverse complement strand
TATTATACATGTAGTAAAATTTCCCTATACATGGAGTATATACCGCGCGAACTATACAGTATAGTAATTTTTCTTTATACATTTCTATACGTGTATACTCTCGTGACAGCTCTGAAGACGTGGGAATAAACAGTTTGTTCGTACGAGATCAAAAGCTCGCGAACGTTCTTTTGTCTAGACGGACGTGAAATTGCCGGATGCCAGCGCGAGGGATGGAGGAGACTTGCTTCGGTGTGTGTCTTCGAGTGCCGGCGAAGGGGATCGGGAGTAGGTCGATTGCTTGTCGGAGAAGAAGCCGGAAACTAAAATTCGTTTTGCTCTCTCGAACAAGTGCTCGGCGCAAGATTTCCGCGAAGCTT
The DNA here is from genome assembly GCA_030522585.1 of Anagyrus pseudococci. Taxonomy (NCBI): domain Eukaryota; kingdom Metazoa; phylum Arthropoda; class Insecta; order Hymenoptera; family Encyrtidae; genus Anagyrus; species Anagyrus pseudococci. The sequence goes on along the minus strand of JAPYYQ010003015.1, from coordinate 15,435 downwards.
GAAATTGGTATGCTGACTTTTCTCTCTCTCTCCCTTGCGTTTTTCTTTTTATTTTGTAATCGGATGATACTTGACTTTTCGATGACTCGACTATTGCGCGATCAAAGTTGGGAGGCAAATAAACAGTTATTTCTCGTAACGAAGATCAAATGTATTTTCGCGTTTTAGGCTCGACAAAGTATGGGACTTTGATGTTCTTTGACTCGCGCAAGCGCGATGATATAAAAAAGAGAAGAAACTAAAATGAACTCTTCTTTTTTTTTTTACTCTTCGAGTCTGAGTGTGTCTGGGTCGTTACTACTGCGCCACATTTAACGAGCGCGCACTTAATTGTCAAACCGACGCACCTTTTTATTATTCCTTTGACGTTGCTTAGGCGATTAAAACAAAAAATGATGTGAAATCATAAAATTGTGGTTCTATACTTTCTCATCGACTTTACCATCGAGTTTATACAATTATGATGCATTTTAATGAACATTGAAAACGTCGCATTAAATTCTCATCTTATTTCGCAGCCAATCTTCCTTGTTCAATACGAAAATCCCACATCGATTTTCGCAAGCCAAGCGCACGAACAAGAAAGCCAATCGTCTCTCTTCAACTTTGCATAAGCCGTTGTAAGAGCAAAAACATAGAACAGGCAATAGTAGCGAAAGCTTGGCGAATTAGCGAGTATCTCGAAACAGACTCGCGTTCAAATTCAAGCTGGCACGCTTCTCTCGCAGGTTCAATTAAGTTTCCAGATTTTCCCAGGCGCTACGCGAAGAAGGAGAGAGGAAGAGAGACGGCAGATAAAGGGTTGGGATAAGGGTTAGCGTACGGCTAGATAGGCGAGGCGCTCGGATGGCTGAATTGACATTGCAGACTGAGCTTTCACGTCGGCCCCGGTGGATGCGCGTCGCGCAGCTGGAAGCTTTTCCTCGCTATTGCCGTGATAAACCGAGGTAGAGTCGCGATCCGGGGGGAGGGGGGTGAGAGAGGAAGCTGCTAGCAAGAGAAAAGCGCGCGCGGGCTGCTTTTCTCACGCGCGCTCTCGTTCTCAATTGAAAACTGGAACGCGAGCCCGGAAGCTCTTTCGCCTGCGCGCAAGAGAGAGAGAGAGAGAGAAAGAAAGAATGGGACAGATCCGTTTGACGGCTGTCGCTCTTGTACACCGCTCGGCATACACTCTCCTGTAAGCGGAAAACCTTTTTGCCCGGCCGGTGTAGAGCTTGCGAGACAGGCTTTTTTTTCTGGCTGCCTTCTATATGCGTCTTGACGTAACGGATACGATTCTTCTCCCTTCCGTAAGAAGCTTCGAGAAATTGATTTTTCCGTTTGCCAGTCGACCGAGTGCGCGTATAGGGTTGTTGATTTTTTTTTTTATCTAGGGAGAAAAAGAGAGAGGGAGTTATGAGGGAGTTTTCCGTGAACTTTGGTAATGGACGTAGAGGTTCTTCGCTGAGCTAAATACTTGATGGATCTGCGAATGTTGGGGGAAGAATGGCAGGTCGGGAGTGGGCTTGTTAAGACGGATATACTTTTGCCGGCTGCCTCTTCCTTCAACGGAGTGATCCTATGCATTGAGAAAAGTGTCGAGAGAGAAAGACCGGGGGTATAAGAGTGCTAAAAGCCGGCCGGCTCTTCGCTGCAAGAGCAAGAAACATTTTGACGTCTATTTCGTGATGAAATGAAGTTCCGGCTCCTTTTAAGGAGTATTCTTGAAAGCCATTACTTTTTAAATAATGGCCTCTAGCCTAATGCACGCATTGACATCGATCGACAATCTGTCTTGAATTTTTTCATGAATTTTCAAAAGTGTAAGCGTTCGTAAAATTGGGGAGGGGGACTATTGAAATAATTCATGGGGACGAGGGATGAATTGTAAAACGATTATCGTCGATAAAGTTGACTTGAAAATAAACGAGCATTTTGACAGAGGAGTCGTATTAAAAATTGGCGCTTTAATTAAGTGCGATATAGCCCAGACTCGTCTCCCGCTCGTCTTTGTCGCGCTTTCATCCCCCCCCCCCTACCCGCTTGGGTTTTTTTGTTTCTTTTAGTTCCCGTTTTCTTAGTGTACCTCCCATTCAACGAATAAAAATGCACTTTTCACGTTGCAACGAGATATACCGGCAGAGGTCCATTGTATCCATCTCTTTTATTTTTCAAATTCATCCTGCAATGATATTGATTTACTGTATAATGGAAGTACGAGAGAGAAAGTTGAACTCGACTGGGTTGTGTGCATCAGGGTCTTCTTTTCATTGTACTCATAAAAAGAGTCTTGAATAACGCTATCTCGCGAGTACGTTGAATTTAAGCTACAAGCTCATTCGACTTTGGCAAACGGCCAATGGTTACACTGACATTGTCAGGTTTTTTTTTATTACAAGCTACGTCGAGTTAATAAAAAAAAAATTAATTACGCAATAACCGTCTGCTCAAGCTTAGACAGAAGCATATTTTCAATTAAGCCATTTTAATCAAGAAAATCCACCTAGGAAAATTGAAAATCCATCCGCGTCTTAAACCCCGGTGCAGTAGCATTGCAGTGGCAAGCAGCAAGAATGGTATATAATAAGAAAAAGACATAGAGAGAGAGAAGAGCCGGCGGCTAATCCGGTGCGCGAGGCCAAATGAAAGCCATACAGCGCGTCTCCCACTCACCTGAGCCTTGATCCCCGTGCTTCACCTCATCCTCCGGCGGCTCCCCGAGTCGTCGCTGCTGCTGCCGCCGCCGCGACTTGATCCCCGGATCTCTCGATTCAAGCGAGCATCCCCCCTTTTCTCTCTTGCCGCTTTCCTCTTTGCTCGCCGCTCCTTACAGCCCAGCTGTGTGGCTTTATTCAGCTATAGCATCCTCCCCCCCTTTCCTTTTTCTCCTACCCTCCTTCCGATCTTCTCTGTGAACCAATGAGACAATTGCCGGAGTGTAAATATGGCTAAAGTTGCTAAGGCTGCGCTGCTGAGGAATTATGGAAATGGCCAAAGAGATTGGGGGTGGGAAGAGGCGGAGCTATATACAAGGAGTTTCTGGATATAAGATGGGGTTAATTGGAGTGGCCTATTGATGAAGTTTCTCGCGGCTCTCGATTTTCCGGCTTTCACGCTTGGGTGATAGGATGTTTTGTTCATCTTTTCCGTAGCTCCCTTTTTTTTACTCTCAAGCTCGTTATTTTATTTGGGCTAATGACTTTATTTCTTCTTTCGACGTAAATTTGTATAATTCTTCATCTTATTTGAAGTTCGTTAAGCAAGAAAAGAAAAAGGTTTTCTTTGACTATTATTTTATTGCGAGTCGAGACACTGTTGGGGGGCTTGGTTTTCTTAGTTTTCGCGAGATAACATTCAAGCCGGGTAAATTGTCTTAAAAAAATGTTGTTTTACTCCGAGGTGGTTGGAAAAGCTATTTTAATTGGAATGAAAATACTGTTTCTTATTCGAGGAACGTTTGCGGCTTGAGAGGCTATTGTTTTTACCAATTTTGAGGATGGAGGGAATTTAAATTAAAAAGAATTTTTTTTTTAACAAAAGGACGCAAAGGTTAAGAAGCCGTAATAAGAATAATATGTCACGAGTTACGGTTTAAGTAAGGTTCGTTAATTCTCTTCGTTATGTTTTCTAACGGCTTTATTCGCCTCGACGATAACTCTATTCTTTGGAACAAAACCAAAAGTGAGTTTATTTTATCGAGCTTAGAGCTTATTCGATTTATGAAGATCTTAATCACAGTTGTAATTTTTGTATAAAATTAAGAAAAACTGTAGTCAACAACTTTTTCAAATAAAAGTGCAGTTATCTAAAAATTCAATGACAAATACAAGTAATTCTCGTTCTCTTATCAGGCGTAATGAAGATACAGTGCAATTGCTTTTTTCATTCCTCTTATCCGCTTACGGCACGGTTTAATCTAGTAAACCAACACACACAAAAAAAAAAAAAAATTAAAAATAAAAAGAAAAAAAAAGGATAAGCCTTCAAGCTAATAACAACGTCAGGTTTTCGAGGATTCGGAAAACTCGAAAACACGCGCGAGAGAGATAGCGGATAGGGAGGTGCGTGGGCGCGCCTACAGAGCCGGAAAGGCTAGCTGACCGAGGGAGCAGGAGCAGCAGCAACGCGACTTGAACATAAGCGAAAGAAGAAAAAAAAAGAGAGATTCACCTTGAGCTTGATGTTGCTCCCTTTGGCGATACCTCGTCCTCGCCAGACAGAGACAGAGAGATGTGGAGTTGCGTGTGTAGCGTGTTGGTCGCTGCTGTCCGGCCGCTCACTTGGGGTGCAGCGTGCGAAAGGGGGGCGTAGGTGCCGCGGCGGCAACGGCGGGCGCGTTACTAGCATCCAGCATCCGGAGAGACTGGCCGGAGAGTCTGGTGTCGTTCTCTTCCTCTCTCTCTCTCTCTCACTCCCTTGCCGGCGCTGCTGCCGGTCCTGCGCGCGACGAGCCAACCCTCGGGGGTAGCTTTACTCTCCTTCTCCCTTCGTAACGCGCCGCTGGGGAGCCGGTGAGCGAGAGAGGGAGAGAGAAGCAGACGCTCGCGTCTCTCGGCGGAGGAAGCTGCGCGAGACGGAGCAAGAGAGATCCACGTGTGCGAGAGCGGGGCCTCGGCCGCGTATTGATCCGCGCAAACTACTCGCTTTCGCCCTCGCTCTCTCTCTCCCTCGCGGCTTTAGGCTCCGTTCATAATCGCTGTGGCAGCCTCCGCTACACGACACTTATCCTCTCTCTCTCTTTCTCTTTCGTTCTCTCTCGTACTCGTACCGCGCCAGCCATGAGCCCTCGGAATTTTAGGCTTCCAGAGTCTCCTCTCTTTCTCCGTGTCTTTCTTCAAGCAAAAACAAAGCGAGAGGACAGGCATTGAATGATGATTCCGGATGGCCGTCGGGAATGAAATTAAACGCCATCTCGGCGCTCCGACCAAAAATACGGAGCACGCTCGGTTGGAAAATTTGTCTACACGTGCACGGTCATTTGTATCGCAAGGTTGTGTGCTTGCAATAATCCAAAACTCGCGTATGGATACAGAGTGGGGGGGGGGGGGTCCGGGAATTATGCAGCGGTAATCACGGAAGTAGGCAAAGCTCTCGCGATACCCCGCGTCTCTGTGTGCACGGCTTTTATGATTTTTTCCAGCCTCTTAAAGCCCAGGCATTTTCCGCAGCTTGCGGACAGCGCGTATCCGAGATACACCGGTACGTTTATATACATCCGACAATCTTTCAGCTAAGACGAGAAAAGGTATAAGAGGGAGAGAGAGAGAGAGAGAGGAAGTAGCGAGGAGGGCTTATAGCGGGGACAGGAGTTTTCTTTTTAGGGCCGAACTAGGGTGACGTTGTTTGCACTCTAATTGGAGTGAATTTTCACTTCGAAGAGCCTGGAGAGATCTCCAGGCGTGTTTGCCTTCGGTTTCCCTTTGCCTCAGCGCTCGTGCGCTCCCGCGGCTTTGCTCGCTCTCTCCCCCCCTCTCTCTCTCTCTCTCTGCGTTAGAGGAGAGCGCGCGCGAGTTTCTTTTCAGAAAATCGATTTCTATGCGCTCTCGCCCCCCCGCCCACCACCGCCATCCCTCTTCAACGTGCGCCTTGACTGAATCGGCTTTGGAAGCTCGCGCTCGTTTTTACGAAAATATGCTTTCACTCCGACGACCTTTTGTTTTTTCTTGATTTTTCCTCTCGTTGGAATTTCTTTGGGATATCAGGCCTTTTTGCGAAGGGGGAGGAGAGCAGCTCTGAACTGCTTGGGTCATTGAAAGCTTGATGAGCAAGTAAACGACTATCGAAGCAATAGGTCATCGGTGCCTGTACGAAAGTAGAAATAAATTCCCACCGCAATCATCAGTTTTTTTTTTTTTTGGTAGTCTTAAAGAAATTCTGATTGTTGGTGTTGCTTGAGTGACTACACGATACAACTTGTATGGATTTAAATTCAATTTTATTCATTTTCTCTGGCATTTGGCAATGAGGCTTTTAAGTAATATATAGATTAATATAAACTATATTAGCTCCTGTTTTTGCTACATGCGCAACCTCTTCGAAATTTCAATAAAACACGGAATTTTCGATTTTATTAATTGCACGCAATGCCCGGCAGCAACTTCTAACCCACCGAGAAATTGTTCGAATTTCCCAGTAGTGTTTTACTTCCTCTCCCTTTTTTTCTCTTCTTTTTCTCTTCTACAGGCCATATATGGAAACCGGTAGCTGCGACCCGGATTTCAGTTCCGGTTTTCCCGCCTTGGCTACGGTCCAGCCGCGAACGAAAATTCGCCAGTTCGCGAGTTTCCAGAGAAGCCGGCTCGAGGAGAGAGAGTGCGGCCAACGAGGGGGCCCGAACGCCCGATTGGATTTTCATCGGGCGTGCCGGCCGCGAACGCCTCGGCCGAGGTTTGGCTCGTAATCCCGCGGATCTTACCGGGACTCCTCTCCCACTCTCACCCAGCCACCCCTGCCCATTGCGCTGTGCTTTCCGTCTCCGCACGTCCGTCCCGCGGCTTTTCTCTTCTCCCTACTATCCTTCCTGAGCCTCTATCTTGCTGGGATTAAAATGTCTTGCCGTTCAAGATGAGACTTGACTTCTCCGATAACGTTTGCGAATTTTCAATTTTCATTTAGCCGTTTGTTTTGTTTAATTAATCTGACAAATTTTCAAATAAATTTATACTAACATGTATGAAAACTACTTCATCCCATTCTTTTTTTAATTATCGTAACTTATGGATCGTCTTACTGAAATTTGGTTTTTCTATTTTTATGGTGTATTATTTCGAGATAAGAATATAAAGTAGATATATTTCATTTACTACGTAGAGTAACGGTTGAGTCGACCACGATAAACTTGCAACAGGAAAAGGAAGGGGAAGAGTTATCTTTGCTCGAACATAAAGGTTCAGACTTTTTTGATCTTTCAATTGAGTCACTGCTATCAAGTATGAATGTTCCACGCAGCAGTTCTCACTTGTGCTCGCAACGAGAAGGAACGCGCACTGGAAATTAGCAAGATGTAAACGTGAGTTTATTTAAAATCTGCTTAAAAATAATTAGAATTAATATTTGACAGTATACTCAGTAGTTTTTCAATAAAAAAGAAGTGTTCGTGTGTTTAAATATTTGATTTTAAATCAAGCTAAATTTACGGGTTGCTCGATTTTTTTCAAACTCTTCTATACAAAACCGATTTAGAAGATTAACATATGTTAATTAAAAAGTATCTCTAAAGCATTATACAATTCTAAATACTCGGCTTGATTTGCAATTAATTGTAAGGTCATCCATTACTAACAATGTATTTAACCAATCATTGAAGTTTTAATTGTTGTATTGTGTTTCGTATAAATATAATTTATACAATTTAATTTTAAATAATAAAATGAATAAATGTGATATCCTTGGAATCTTCACCTTATCAAAAGAATTAATTTCATTTGTAAATATTCGTTAAAAAATTATCTAATTATTTATAATTCTGCCGACTTTCAAAAAATTCTTTGTAATACAAAAATCTCACTTTTTATTACTTGTTTTTAAGTTAAATATTTATCTTATATATATGCACTTTAGATACAAAGAGAAACTGTTATACCTACAGTCTTCTATGCAGAAAGTTGTTTTCTCCACGTAGGTTTTAAAGAAGGGTTTGACAGCCGGTAAACAAGAACACCAATGAAATTTTGAATATACTAAAATGTTTAATAAAAATGACAAATATAAAGTACATAATTGACATTAAATTTGTTAACGGCATTACATAAAATTCGATATTTAATAATTGCACTCGGATTACATTCTAATGAAATGTATTCGTAACGAGGTACAGGTTTTTAATCGGCTTAAAAAAACAAAAATATTTTGTTTACAAAATTGATACATGAATTGATGAAACTAAATATTCGATTAAATGTATTTCATATATTACCGATTATTATTTTTGTTTTTTAGAACAGTGGTTTCGAACAAATTGACAACTTGTCTAAACATTTTTTAAAATTAATTAATATACGAAGTAAAAACGGGTTTGTACATGATACATAGTAGTTTCTCAAAAGTCGTCGTAAATCTATAAAAAAATTTATAAAATGAACAGTGTGTAAATACGTTTAAAAATTTAAGGCACTATGTGCGGTGTAAAATTCGTCGATTAAAAAATTTTAATTCATTTTCATAATTTATAAACATTTTTATATAGATAAAGAACTCGATGATATGCACTTTTCTAAATAATATAAAAATGAAAATGCTTACTAATTAAGTATAATCAGTAATAATATTTAATAAGAATTACATATGATTATCTAATTTCGCAGTACAAGGAATAACAAATAAACCTTTATAACTCGAACTATTAATGTCTAGCATAAAATAAATTTATAAATCGTAAAAATTATAAAAAAACTTAATAATAAGTCATGTCCTTATCACTGATTATGAAGTTTGATTGCACCTATTGCAAATTGTATATTGTGATTATGTGAGGGTATCAAATTCCATTTTTCATAAGAACAAATTAATCGTTAAATTTTGCGATAAATCGATTGTCAAAAAGAAATTTTTTTCAAGTTCGGCTTAATTTTTTAAAACTAATTATTTAATTTTAAAAAATTTGAGTTTAGGGATACTTATAGGCGGACGATCAAACGAACGAACATTCGTTCGCGGCACTGCCGCTCGGATTGTAGCGATTAACAGTGCTCTCAAAATAAGTCACCCCGCAATAAAATATGATAGACATTAAGGACACTAAATGTTATGTATTATATTTGTGTACTTACATTTTATTTTTTCTTCAGAAATAGTTTTTTACCTAATGTGTGGTTTACACAAGGCACTTGTTTGGCTTTATGTTTTCTTTTATCATCATTAACACTTTCATACGTGCAAACTTCATTAATTACTCTAGTAACTATTGCATTAAGATCCTCTACTTCGCTGAACTGTTTTAACATTTTACATAGACTCGGTATGAACCATTCCCTAAAAGATACGTGACCTAAAACATTGAAAAATTCAAGATAACAGTGATAGATGTATTCATTATAAATCGTTTTTTAGTTATTAATTGTTTTACCTGGAATTGTACTATGCGCAATGAAAAAATCGGCTCTTGTTGGGCTGTTACTTGGGTTAAAAATGTAATCTTCTTCATCTGATAAATTGTTGCCATTCACACCCTTATCCACTTTCTTACCTCTACAAGTCTTAAAATAGATATTCAATTAATTTTTAGAGTATTTGTTAAAATCGTAAATCAAGTTTATTTACATTCACTATTCAATAACGATGTTTGTACCTGTAGGAACATAATTTTTGGTTTTCCAAGTAATGTGTCAATTTGACACAACTTGTCTTCAAAAATACTGATCGGGTAACAACAGTCTTTAGCCCAAACAAGTCCATTGTCTTCTCCATGGGATAATATTATAAAACAAATGCAGTCATTATTCTCGTAGTTTTTTCTAGCTACTACATTAAAACAGAATTGCTTCATTACCAAAATTTTTACAACTACATTGATATTATGAAACGAATAATAATAACTTACATTCTTTTATTGCCTTATTTATTTGTTCAAATGTAAAATCAATGTGGATAATCACTTCAAAATCAAGACGACTAAAAGTTTCCTTTAAAAGCTTCCTTTCATTTTCAGCACAGTTTCTCACATCACAGTCTTTGTTATTGAAATTTTCATGACTGAAGACAATACATTTGCCACGTTTTTTGTGATTCATGTTGTAAACATTTGTGTTGTTGTCATTACCAATTATAGTTGAACTAGAAGTTATACGAAAAATTAATAATTTGAAACTAATTAGGATATTATGTAAAAATCAACCTACTTTTGAACTACTACTACGTCTTGTGAGAAACTCTGAATTTCATTTTCTTCTACGGGAGTTTCTCTGAATAAGTGTGCAGGCTGAAAAAGTTTCAAATTTTCTTTTGTAGATAAAAAAACTTACATAAATTATAAACTCACTTACAAGATTAAGAATGAAATCACGAAGATGGTTTGGGTATAGGTAATTCACGGGGATTATCACAAAACACGAATCCACCCTTTATTATTAAAAGTTGTAAATAAAAAATTCACCTCGCGTAACTCACGTTTCTCAGGTTATCTTATAAATAAATTAATAAAGTGAAGAGTATTCTTAAAAAGGTATTTTTTAAATAAGTTTTGATAAGTTGGTTCATTAATAACTTTATTTTAATATAAACTTCAAGTTATTAAATGCCTTTCAAGTATAAAAGTTGATTTAACAGAAATCTGTATTATCTTAGGAAGGTAAAAGTGAAACAAAATAAAAAAAATTAACTAAAATTATCTTTTGACATGAAATATGAAAACTTTTTAAATATGTAACCGTGAAAAAAAAATCTTTACGTTTTATTTTTACTAAAAGTTTTTAAATAATTGTAGTTACCGACCGTCGATGCAACAGATGTATAATGTTTTTATATTTAAAATTAACATTATAAGTATCATTTATTATTTTAACAATTCATTTATTTAAATTTTACAAATTTTGCAAACGTTAAAAGTTGCCGTGCGTAAGTGATACTTTTCATTTATTCGATCTACTTTGATCGCCATTTTGAATACACGCTTGTAGAAAAGTCGTACTTCGAAAAACCCAAGTCTTTAGAAGTTGCATTTTTTATTAGAAAAAAGATAGCCAAAAAAGTACTAATTATGGTTTATATAAGTTTAACTGTATTTAACTATTTTCTATCGACACGATTTATTATTTACAAAGATTTAAAAATTTAATTTAGATTTAAAGTCGTTTTTATTTGTTACAATTGTTTTATTAACAGATTGCTAACTTAAAAAATGTCAAAATCGCTTTAAAAATGTACATATTGCGAGTCTCAGTGTACTTAATTACAGTAATTACCTAAATTGAGATTGTCTGAACAGAAAATCAATCTAAAAAAATTTGTAACGCATTTTTATATTTATTTATCGTCGCCCCCAGCGAAAAAGCAGACGATTCAAATGCCTCGCGAAGAACTATCACTATTCGCAAACTTGCCGCGAAAAAGGATACTTCGTTATTTTCTCTCGAAGAAAAGCACTATTCGCAATTTCGCCGCAAAGGAAGGCACTATTTGCAATCTTGTCGCGAAGTAAGGCTCTATTCGTAATCTCGCCGCGAAGAAACATACCTGGACTATACTAGAAATTATCAATAATTAAATCCGAAAATTCCTTTTTAGAAATATTCGGAAAATTATGCTCTACTTTTTCTTCCCTCAAAATCCCTAGGGATGATTTTTTGAAAACTCGTCACAATCACTGTTCTTGCTAAACATTGCGATGAAATTGTATTAACATGCGTTGGGACTCTGCTTCGATATCATGGAATTACATGGATGAATACAACGTGTAAAAAATATTTACACGTTGTAAATTTAAGTCCCGCACCATTATGATAATGAACCGAAGTATTTGGCGTAACCCTAAATTGCTTTTATAGAGCTTTAACTCTTTTTTTTTTACAATTTTCCTTTGACGACTAGAATACCATCACAATATTAATTTTAATTTCATTAGTAACCACAAGACTTTCAAATTCCGCGAGGCACGTACTCCATCCCTTAGTATAAAATTTCCTTGTTCTCATACCATCAGGATAAAAAAAAGCATCTCTAGCTTCTCACTTTCTGCCACGTCAGATTCGCATCTCGAGTGTAGGAAAGTCTTATAAAAATATAAAGGCACGGGCAGTATAATTAAAACTAAATATCATACTATTCTGTCTCGATGCTCTGGAACGAAGTTTGGTGAGTACGTGACGTTGTCCAGTTTGTTTAAAATTCCATCGAGGTCCTTCTCGTTGTATTCCATGCGTTTAAAAAGTGTATTACAGTGACTTGTCAAACGCGCCACTTCCTTTTCTAATTTCTGGATGCGCATGGTGCAGTTCGCATTTCCACAGTCAGGGTTCGAGTTACTCTTGCCAGGCTGCTGCTGTTGCGGTTCCTGCGCCGTAGGCTGCGACACTCCCGGCTCGCTGCTCTCGGCAGCTAAACCGGCGCGCTCCGGGTTCTCGATGCGTGTGCTCAAGCAAGACAGCATTCGGCGCAACAAGTCCATGGCTATAGACAAGTCTGTGTGTGTGTGCGCGCGCGCTCGACCACTCGAACGTGTCGCTCTTACTTACGCTCTCGGCTGGGCTGCGGTGACACTGTTGGAGAGAGCCGATCCTACTCGGACGACGGTCGAACAGCGACTGAGGCTTGGAGAGGCACTGTTAAACACGTCCGTGCAGGTTTACAGCGGCGTAGGAGTGGCGGAGGAGGGACGAGAGGGAGGGGGAAGAAGAAAGAGACAGGAGATGTTAAAAAACGAGGGAGAGGAGAAAGCGCGTGCCTGGTGGGGGGATAAAACCTCGCATCGGCGCGCGACGAATGTTCGAGAACTGATGCAGCAATTCACCTAGAACACAAACGAAACAAGTGCATGAGGATTGAATGGCGGTAGAACTCCTTGACGGAGATCGGCTTTTCGCGCCCGCACAGTTACGTGGATTACGCCCGTGCCCGCGTTTCCCGCGCGCGCTCCCGCCCGCCCGACAACGCCGCGCGCGCTATTTCTTCTCTCTCACTCCTTCACTCACACTTTCTTACTTCTCTTCCCTTCCTCTTTCTCTTGAGTCCGGCCGCGCAGCTCCTCGTCCCCAAGATCTCTCCGTCGAGTGAGCTCGGTAACGGGTGACTCATCGGCGATACAGAGTGAAAGAGTAGGGTAAGCGGTATAGTTATGGGCCACTTAAGAACGAATGGCCACTCATTGTATTGTATATCTATATATACGGACCGCCATATGAAAATACATGCAGTGGCCAATGACTATCAGGTGGCCGCTAACTATACTGCTTACCCTAGTTCGTGTGTGTGTGGGAAATGTGGGAATATACTCGAACGAAAAAGAAATAGGGCTGTAATGGGGCCCCTGACTTGGTGAGCAGGGTCCATGCGTGGGTCCCTTTACAGCCCTATCTCTTTTTCGTTCGGGTGGGATGAGAAAAAGGTTGTAAGAATTTGGCTGAGAAGTATCGAGCGTGCGAGATAGATAGATAGATAGATAGAGAGAGAGAGAGAGAGAGAGAGAGAGAGAGAGAGAGAGAGAAGTAGTAGTGTTGCACACACGCATTATCTGAAAATCGAAATGCTTTAGGGCTAGGCATCATGCGCAGGGAGGGTACAAACCCCTTTTTTAGATAGGTTAAGATTGTTCGTTCTGTTTAAGCGCACGTATTGATTAATAAAGTCTTTTGAAAAAAAGAATGAGTTCGAGCTGTGAAGCATACCACTGCATCGGTATTGTGAAGTCAACCTTATTCATGCTAATTATAAAAAAAAAGTGGGAAAATTGGATGAAATCTAAATATGCCACGTCGACTGTAATGTGTTAAAAAGAGACAGATAATGAAGTGGACAGAGTAAAGCAGGCTCGAAGAAGAGAGAGCGGAACTACATGTATTTTCATATGGCGGACCGTATATATAGATATACAATACAATGAGTGGCCATTCGTTCTTAAGTGGCCCATAACTATACCGCTTACCCTAGAGAGATATCCAGGACGGTAATATAATAAGTGAGAAAAGAAGAGCCAATCAAAGATTATATTTTAACGTCTACGTTAGTATAATATATGAGATGATGTAACTTCGGGGTGCATAGATACACACTCAACGCAGGTTTCTCCGTCTTTCTCTTTTTTCCTCTGACTTGTGTTCCTTATTCTTCTTGCTCACGTGCAACATTATTAGCCCGACGAACTTCAAGCTCTATTATTGATTGTTCTTTGTGTTGATGTTCTTATTATTCAGATTTGCATCTAAAATTGACAAATCACACAATGTGTGGGGGGGGGGGGGGGCGTGTGTGCCCGTGTATATGCGTGTTTTAAAGAGCGAAACATTTCTGGATTCCTATACAAAAAACAGGTTTTCGAACAGACTAGGTCAATTGATTTTCTGCGATGTACTTTGCAAGTTATAATTTTACTTTTTTGGCTCGAGAATTTCAAAGATCTTTTCGCGTATTACACCCATCAATTTTAATCAACATTGTCGAGATGAATTTTTATAATTTACTTATAAAAAAACAAGATAAAAAAACTGATCAGTTTGCTAAACACTGAAGTAATAAAACAAAAAATTATCTTTACTAAACCGATACTGAACTACAATTAAAAAAAAAAAGCCGAATGATAAAATGCGAGCGTAAGCTTTGGTATCCAGTTTCAAGGTCCCACTTGTTGTATGGCAACGATGCGATTTAAAATCTGTCATAGTCGCTGTAACCCAGGTCAGTAACACGATAAAAGTGACTCGTTTTTCTCACTTGCGAGCATCCGGAAGTTCACGAAACTCTTCTAAATCGTATGTTGCGAAGCATCCGTTCACGCAATAAATTAAAAAAAAAAAGTGCATGAATTTTTCCTGGAGACAAAGAAATCATTGAACGATAAAATACAAAAACAACTTACCGCTAATGCGAGATCCAAAATCAGTCGAAATCGGCGCAACGAGGATTTTTCTTCTTCTGCCGTAGATGTGCTCTGGGTTGCCGTAAATATGCAGGGCTGGACAGCCGGAGTACCAAGCGCGCGTTCGAAAATAAAAAGGATAGAGAAACACGGTCGCACTACCGGCGACGGAGAGAGAGGGGAAGAGCGAGAGTGTATGCGTAAAAAGTGGGAGACGATGAGTCGATCTAGCCTGGTTGGTGGTTGACGGAGGAGTAGGCGCGTGCCGCCAACTGCTCGTGCTTTTATGAGTGCGCGGTGTCTCTCTCGATGCAGTGTCTCGAGGTATTTGAGCCCTCTCTTTCTCTCTCTCTCTCTTCTCTCGGGAGCCGCACGATTTTCGACGAGATTGCGACGTTGCCATAATTACCAACCTTTTATGCGTATAGACTTGAAGCTCGAGCGTCCGCCTTCTACACACACGTGCACCAGGTCCGAGCGTGGATGACCTAAAAAAAGAGGCTTCTTTTTCTCCGAATTAAATTCGAGTGAGATCTATTGGAGACTAACATTTGACTCTTAATTCGATTATCTCATTTTTATCATTCGACTGATGTAAATATTATGATAGAGCGTTGTTAAAAAAATTGATTTCAATTGGTCTGTGCTGTATGATAAAATATCATTATGTTTTAATGGGAATACGTCTTTTTGCATTTATTCACCGCAATTATGAGATTTATAAAAAGGAATTACTTTGAATGAAAAAACTTCTTGAAAAATATAAAAAGATAAGGCTCACATCTACAAGCCCGAGATTTCCGAGCACAGAAGTCGGCTCGCTCTAACAGAGGCAATCGGCCGGTAATTCGGAATGCTACACTGAGAAAAGTGTTATAATAAAAATTGTTAAAAATGTAACAAAAATTACTATTTTTTTTAGTAAAGTGGAGATCCACTCGGCATATAGTAAA
>JAPYYQ010003014.1:0-24492 GCA_030522585.1 Anagyrus pseudococci | reverse complement strand
AAAAGAAATATAAATGGACGAACAGAAAATTGTTCTATGTCCAGGAAAAGAAAACGGGATAACACTCCGTATCGGTTTGGTAGCCGAGCTGGGAGGTCAAACGTCTCGAAAAGTTGAGACTGATCTGACTGCTCCGAGTTCGCTTACCAAGCAGATCACTTACGCTTCGCTTACAATTAAAAGTGGGAGACGAATAGGAAAAGTTCTTGAAAATTTGGGGAACCAATAGGCCCGCTTCTTTTCTTATCCGTTGCCCTTGTGCATCGCTGGGGAAAACATTACACATGGTGGGAAACTATTTTTAATTGTACGCACGTGTTATCTTTACGACCGCGAGGGGAAAAGCGTCTTCCATATATGGTGAGCGCATGGCTGTTTTCCGGTGCGAGTGACCTCTTTTTGTCGGGCGCATCCGAATCGTCTGTTTAACATCATTTTAGTTTTCGGCTATGGGTTTCGACATTTGTTTGCTTCGTTTTTATCACGTACTTTGAAAGGAGGAAATCGAGATCGCGCTTATGTTCCTTTGCGCATTATCGCTTACAAACTAACTATTTCTAAACGCGGTGGAATGTACGACATACAGAAAGACAAAAGTTTTCAAAAATTTTGTCGACTGGATGTCACATGTCTTATGCTTTCTCAATGTAAACGTGGGAACCTGAAGAATTGTCCCCTCCCATTTAGTTATGTCAACGGGTACCCCTTGATCTTTCTTGCAATCTTCTAACCCTCGAATTCCGTATCTAATCTTCTGTTCTGGCTTAGTGCAGTCATAAGCCACCAGTCCTAAGCAGACTGGTGCCTACAAGATATTTAAAAGGAAAAATATAATTTTTTTTACATCTTAGATTACTGTTTATGTGGTCTGCTTCTTGAATTTCATTCTTTTCTTCCCACTTCTAACTGTTTGAGTTCCAGAGGCAGTTGATGCAGCCGGGCTTGGCTGGGGTGTTGCTCCTGGATCTGGTGCTTGGATAGTGATTGGGGGAGAAACTGGACAACCACTTGGGTCTTGAAGTCCTGCTTTCAGACCTGTTCCTGGGACCAACCTCTGGACTTCTCCTATGTGCCTCTGGGTTACAGCATACATTGAGTTTACGTTGTCTCTGATTAAGTCAGCACTTGCACACTGTGTTCTCTTGACAGCTCGCTCAGCAGACTTCGTGGCTTCTTTCCATGCCTCTGTCATGGTGTTGAGAGATTTTGAAAACTCAAACAGGGCAGTTGACACATTCATTCCTTCTTTAGGTGGAGTGATCCCTGGATATGAATACTTGAATGCTGGAGGTTTCTTCTTAGAGAGGTCTGTTATGACCTTCAAATCACATCTGTATTGTGCAACTGCTAGATTATTAGCAGCTGTCATAAACCGATAGCCTCATTATTCACCTGCTCTGATAGTAGTCTGGCAAAATGAACTGGCTTAATTTCAGGGTGTGGAACTACTAAGTGACACCAATTGTCACTAACCCATTGGTGAACCTTTGCATTCCAATCCAGAGGTGGTTCTTTTGCCTTTTCTAGCAGATAATCCAAATGATCTCCTTTAATAGTGTAATATTGTCCTGATATTGGATCTCTTTGGTTTGGGTTTGCTCTTTCTTCACAAGATGGCTGTGGCATTTCTTTTGATGTGCTTGGTGTACCGGGAGGTATAGGTGCTGAAACAGAACAATCAGAGGATGGAGGAGGTTTGGGGTCGCCGGGGGAATCTGTATCTTGGGGTTCTGGTTGAGAGAGATCAGGGAGATCTATTTATAATTAGCATAATTTGCTTAACTCAACTACTTCACTTACCTGGGGTCCCACATCTAGACCTGGAAGATGCTGTCCGTGTGATTCTCTTTGGAGGAGGAGAAACTTTAGGGCCAGGCTCTAGACTCTTATCCCCTTCTTCCCTCCCTCTCTTGAGAGACCTAGACATCTCCTCTCTCCTAGTAATGGCCCGTTTGTCTAGTTCTGATGATGGAGACAATAGATCTAGAAGCTCTTCGGCCTGAGCAGCTAACCGAGCAGTCTCTTCTGACATGGTGGGCGGTGTTCCCCCATAGAGGAGTTTCTTTTATATCTTTGGTTAAAATTTTATAATTAACTACTCGCAGTTAGTACGCAATTATCCGCAGTGTGTGTGTGTGTGTGTGTGTGTGTCAATTTCGGTACCTTGTATAAATGTGTAAGCGCAGGATAGTAGTCGCAGGTAGACGCGTTGTCGCCACTCGCAGGTGTCGGTGATGGTCGTTGGTGAGGAGAGGCGGCTGTCGATCTTCGGTGTAGGTCGCTGCTGCTGTTCTCTTTCTTTCTCTTTCTTATGTGAGGGTCGGTACTCCTTCTCTCTTTCTTTCTCTAGCGTGAATGTCGCTTTTCTTTACTTGCTCTCACTTCACTTGCACGTAGAAATCACTGGTTGACAACAAAACCCTTTTCTCTCTATTCGCTCCTTTTTCCTTTTTGTTATTATTTATTTATTTATCACTGGTACTGTAGGTTTAAGTGCGACGATGATTTCGAGGCGGACAGGCTAGTGAGATCCCTCTCTGGCGTCAACAGTTGTCGAGTCGAGCAAAGGGATCGTAGACGAACTCTGCTCTTTGCGTTGATCAAATTTAACAGAGAATCGAATGCTACTGCCGCACTTATGCAGGCGTTGGTTCATCGAGCAGAGGTTCGTTGAGGACTACTGCTGGTTGCTCTAGGGCTGGCTCTTTTATAAGGCTTCTTCTCTATGCGATCTTGTAAGAATTTCCAAAAGCGGTTTTTTTATTTGACTGTTTTATTGCTTCCTACGACTGCTTCTTTCCATTGCGCGGTTTTTCTAATGCATCTCATTTTTTACGACGTATCCTAATTGTGGGGGAGTTTAGCTTGTGTCTTGAAAGATGTCGAGGATAGTAATTTTTCTCGGTACAGGGGTCGGCGGTTCCTTTTCTTTACGGCTTACTGGTGTGACGTCTGTTACTACGCTGACGACGCGCTTATGTTTTAAGAGTTTAGGCGGCAGCCTGTCAACTCTAAGGTTCGCGCGGGACTGTCTATACGAGACGTAGCCGCTCGATTGTTCTCGATTAAGATTAGAATAGGATTATATTTTATATTTGTAAATATATTATTTTATTTTATTTGCTTGAACCCTACGCGAGCTAAACCGAGAGCAATAAGTTAACGCCTACACTGGAATTGAAGTAGCCATAAGCTAAAGAATCGCCAGAGCAGCCTATTAGACTTATTCCTCTCTTTATCGTTTAATTATTAATTTTAAATCCAAGATAATTTATGGCCTTTGTTTTTTATTTAGAATAAGGGAGAGAACGCGCACGACAGTTTGCACTATGCGCACTATTCTCCGTCCTTATTTAGAAAATTGTATTAGTGGCCTGGTTAGTAAATGTTATTATTTGAATTTTAACAAATTAGAAATAGCGTTGGCATTCAATTTAAAGGAGAAGATAGAAAAGAAAAGAGAATATATAAAAACGTTTTAAAACAATATTTTGTGGTATAAATGGCTTACTTTTATTATATTGGTGATGCTTGATGACACAAACTAATACACTTTTAAATTTTATATTTGGATTCTAACACTTCAAAAATATATTGAGAAAATAAAGGACTACAATAAAAATTGTCTAAGTCCAAGAAAAAGGAAAATAGGAATAACACTTCGTATCGGCTCCGTAGCCGAGCTAGGAGGTCAAACGTCTCGAAAAGTTGAGACTAATCTGACTGCTCCGATGCTCCGAGTTCGCTTACCAAGCAGAACACTTACGTCTAGCTTACAATTAAAAATGGGAGACGAATAAGAAAAGTTCTCAATTTTTTGGGGAACAAATAGGCCTGCTTCTTTTTTTAGTCGTCGCCCTTGTACATCGATGGGGGAAATGGTGTGGAAACTATTTTTAATTAGGCGCGCGTTATCTTTATGACCGCGAGGGGAACCGCGTGTTCCATACATGGTTAGCGCGTTTTAATAAACACTGATATAAAAATGAAAAGAGACAAAAGAAAAACTGCTTAAGTCCGGATGAAAGAAAATGAGTAACAACGAATGTTGTTACTCATTTTACTCATAAAAAAAACTGATTTAACAAAAGCGACGTTTCGCCGACTTGGTTGGTCGGCCTCTTCAGGCTTAGAAGACGCTGAAGGAAAATTTGCGCAAAAGCCGAGCTAGGAAATTTGCTGTCTCGAAAAGTTGAGACCATTCTGACTGATCCGAGTTCGCTAACCAAGCCGGACACTCACGCTTAGCTTACGGTTAAAAAGTAGGAGACAAATAAGAAAAGTTTTCGAAAATTAAGTAACCAATAGGCTTACTTCTTTTCTTAGTCGTTGCCCTATACATCAGTGAGAAAATCGTACAGAGTGAGGTAATTGTTTAAAGTTAACGCACGTATTTTTATCTTTTATGACTTTACGGGGAAAAGCGTATGGCTTGCACATGTTTTTGTTGGGTCGGCTTGTATTTCTTATCCAGGGCAAATGCACTTTAGGCCGGGCGCATCGGAATCGGCTGTTTAACATTGGATAACGCAGGTATAGTTTTCGAAGGTTGTTGAGTTGGGTTTTATTACTTAGCCTCTTGGTGGGAAACTCGAGATCGCTTTTGTGGGTCTCTGCAGTCTGTCTCTTGCATAATATTTACTTCTAACGCAGCAGATTGTTAGACATACAAAAGACAAAATTGAAAAATTTTGTTGACTGGATGTCACATCAGATAATTTCTTTATAATTATATATCTATTTATCTCGACCAATGAGAAGTATTTTTAACAATTTCATGTAATTAAGGTAGCTAAAAGAAAGCTTAACTTATTTATACATCTACGGGCAAAAGGCACTTTTTTACGCTCTGCGGACGGAAGATATCATTTTTTATTTCCGGAGGTTTTAAAATCATAGTCACAAAGGGTGTAAGTAAATAGCCTTAGACCACTCGTTTCGTTATTCTTGGCTGTGCTTCGAGCATAAATTGCAAGTGATCTGAGGCAATATTTACTTTCTTAAGTGTTTAATGTGCTATATTCGTTTAAAAAGTATTTTATAAGATAAATATTTTTATTTTGTCCTACTAAAAATTTTTATAATTTTTTTTTAAATAAAAATTAATTTTCTTTGTATTTATAAATGCGTAAACTGTGATAAGTAAAAATCTAATAAAATCTATGTCAAATTTATCCTTAAACATAATTTTGTTTTTTATATCTTCTAATGTACAATTGGATCTAACTTAAAGAATTAAGATTATTTATTTTTAACGTTTCGATGTAAAACTAAATTTTTAAAGTAAATTATAATACAACGACCCTACTAATCTCAAACTAATATAACAATCATGGTTTGTTTATCGTTATTATTATTGTTTTATATCTACAATTTATCAATAAAATTTTCAGATTCAAATCTTTGTATTGGCTAAACATTGTAAATATTATTTATAAGCACATGCAATAATGCATTTATAAGTTGCATAATTTTGTGAATGAAATTGAAGACATATTTTTTACGCAATAAATGTTGTTATTTGTTAAACACTTTATTTTCTATCCTTGTTCTGAATCATTCCTAATCCTTTTGTAAACTATTATTTTAATCTACTTCTAAGAAAACTATCATATTATTTTGCAGCATAATATACCAAAATAAAATTTATTAAATATGTTGTAAAAAAACACAAGCGTTTATTTTAAATTAACTACAACACAATGTATACAAAATCTTAAACTAATATAATCAAAACAGAAAATTAAAAACCTTTTGTACTTGAATAAAAAGTATCAAAAAAAAGTTATCCCTTTTCCGCTATTGCAAATTTAACTATTATCCATGACTTAAGAACGCATTAAAAAAAAACAAAAGAATATATTCCTAAAACACCTCTACAAAATAAAACCAACTTAATTTTGCAAGTATAGGAAGTGAAAAAACTTGAATATACCACTTTGAACCCATCAGTAAGAATTGATTGCGATTTTTATTTTGTGATTCATTCTAACTTATAACACAAAGTATATGTTATAAAAAATGTTTTTCCACGTGTATAACAACGTGTTACAATAACTGTATCTAAACACGTGGAAACATTTTGTTTATATAGCATATTACTCATGTTAAATCAATGAAAAATAAATAATGAAATAAAAATGATATACAGATAGCGCTGAATAATGCTATTAAGTTAAAATACGATCGTAGAAAAGGTCGATGAAGATAGCCAGTCTGGATTTATTCTCGGGCTTTGTATATCTCTTATGCATTTATAGAGATTAGCAGCCCCGGATGGAAGCAGTCAGTAACAGCCCACCCGAAAGAACAATCCTGCGCTCCGCCAAGGTCCCGATCTAGCGACGCTCCTAGACTCGTCCCTTCCGCGTCACGAAGCCTGCACGCTCGGAAGACGTGCCTTCCTACTATCCAACCTATTACCCAGCAGCAGGAGAAAAGTGTAGGAAAGGTATACCGCCTTTATTTCAATATTCAAGATGCACGTGCTATAGATTTTATGGCGATTTAGCCTTGCATCGTATTTAAATATCCTCTCTTTAGATGTATCCCTACCTTAAGTCGCTTAGTTTTTCTTTTCAAGTTTATCCTTATTTTTCCTGGGTTGCAACTGTAAAAGAGGCATGCAAGTTTTGTTTAGTCTTGCTTCCTTTTAGGTAACTACAATTTTTCAAGCATAATATACAGTTTTTATAATTTCACGTTCATATTTCTGATAAGTAAATTTTGAAATAATTACAACAAAAATTCAGTTGGTATTTATATTTCTAGAATTAAAGACGTCGCAGGTAGAGCAAAAATGAACCAAAGTTTTTTGCAACACCTTTATTTTACATAAAGAAAATTTGAAATCAGACTAACATTTGGTCAATTATTAACAAAAAACAGATAAATATTTACAGCTGAAATAATATTAGAGTTACTTTTTATAAGTTTAAACTGTAGGGTAAGTCGGGGGAATATGTGCCATACTTAACTTTGAAGACAGGTAGTTCAGAGATTTTTAGATATTAAAAAAAAAAAGATTAAGTCAGTAATTACATATATTTAAATAATCTTTAGTGTTCATATTTTACATATTTTTTTTCTAATAAAAAATATATAGTACTTAAAATTTTATTCCCAAAAAATCCGTTGGGTAATATGCCACCTAATATTTCATAGAGCTCTAAACCCTACTTAATCAAGTTTGAGGTTTTTTTATAAATACAGGGTATTGTATTACTATAAGATTAACTGTTCAAGCAGTTTTTAAATTATTATTATCTAAAAAAAATAAGATATATTTATTAATCATATATTTTACGCAGTTTAACTTCAGGAGTTGTCAATTTTGCCTGTAACTTTCCTAAACTAGACAATTAAAATTTTCAAAATGGAATGTCTTCCCTGGGAAAACATCTTTTAACTATATTTTTGCTTATACGTTTTTTCAAATCTATAATTATATATTTAATAAATGACATCTTACCCCAATGTTTCTTCTAATAAAGATTAATGTCGTATTTAGTAAAGCATGACGTTTTTCAATTTTTAAAAATCATGAAATTACTCGTCTTGATAAAGACTATTTACGTAGGATTTTACTTTTTCGATAAAAAATTCCGTTAAAAAATAAATAAATAAAAAAGATTTGAAAAACACGCTAATTTTTTTTGTACTTTTAAATTTTCGTTTCTCATTCTTTTTTGTTCTTAACTATCGCCGGTTTTTGGGTCTTATTTGAGTAAATTTATACTAATTTATAAGTTGACTGTGTTACAGGCGTTAACAATATTGTTTAATACCAAAATTCGAATGAGTGGCATATTACTCAACATGATGTATTTCCCTGACTTACCCTACTAGTTAGTTTGTAATAAACTATCTCAAGATTTAGGATAGAGGACTACTTACTAAAAAAATGTATTATTAATTATTAAAATTTATAAGAAAAAATGTTGAGTTCAATTTTAGCTCATTTTAAAGGGTATTATAGTTGTAGCATAAAATAAAATTTATTTTCATTTTTGATAAAATATTAACTAAATCAAATGAAAATTCTGTTAACTCATTAAATCCTGAGCCGAATCTAGGCTAGATAACATCCAACTATCTATTGGAACCGTGCCTTTTTTAAAAAAAATTACCCCTATTTTTTCTTATGCCATTTGCAATTTTTTATAAAAAATTGTTTAAACAAATAGATAAAAAAAGTTGCAATATTAAAAATCTGAAAGCAGCAATCGATTCTACGGGAAAAATCATGACGTGAAATGTATGTACCATTTTTCCCTCAGACTTCAATTTGTTAGTGAAAAAAGGGAATAAACAAAGTAATTCTTCAAAGAATCACGAAAACGACTCACAATTTTACCTGTAATGCTTTTGTTTATTCCTTTTTTTCACTAACAAAAGATTTAATGGGTTAATATGCAAAACAAAAAGCCCCGGTAAGTAATGCGTTTAAGAACAAGAAGTATATAAAAGAAATGTAGACTAAAATTTTCTTTATAATAAAATAAGATGAGCTAGATTGGTTGTCAGTTTATTCGCGATGTGATTGATTCAAAAATTCAACCAGTTACAGCACGCGGGAGATTTAAAAGTTTTCAATAAATTCTTGTTTTTAAAATTGATCTAAAGCTAAAAAATAATTAAAAACGCGTGAAGTGCGTTGATAATTGCTAGTATTATTAATTTTCTTATGTGTGTAATGATAATTTTGTAAATATTGATCAATTGCATGTTTGCTATTAAAGTAAAACAACATTAAATTTACGTCCAACTTAATTATTTGATTTTTCCAGCTAAATAATATTATCCCGAGAATGAATGGCGAGTGCCGCAATAAATAAAAACCGGCAGTGTTTACTGAACAATAATTCAGTGAACTATCGTTTTCAGGCAATCTCCGGCCCAACCCTTACCACCGAGCTTCCGCATCATCCACACCAGCAGCGAGCGGCGTGCAAGGGAAACATCGACGAGCACAAGAAGAGCCAAGCTAATCCATCGGGCGGCCTAGACAACGGCCTCGAGAACATCCTCGACATTCCGATCATCATTGCAAAAGAGGGCGAGAACCTGAGCGGGCTCGAGCAGCTAAATCCTCAGGTGTCGATGCCGCCCCTCCAGCTCTGTAGTAACAAGCTCTTCCTCATAAACAACCGGCTCATTCAGCCGGGCTCCAATGCCTCTGGCGGACCAGGTCAGCCCATAAAATACGCGAAAATCATCCTCACGCGTCGAGCTGACGAGGAGGCTGCATCTGGTTCAGCTGCTACGAGCACCGCATCGAGCAAGCTCCTCTTTCTCGAGCAGTCCAAGGCAATCGTCGCTCCCAAACTGCCCACCGAACGCCCAACCGATCCCGTAACAACTAACCCGGCTAAGGGCGAGCGCTGAGACGCGGTTAACCGGTCGGTTTTATTACCTTTAAGTAAACAAAATAATTCAGCATTTAAAAGACTGATTGCCAAAGCTTTAGTTCAGTATTGGCTACGTATGAGTACGCGCGATTTACACAGCTCCGTTGAGCTGAGCCTCTTTTTTCCAAGGTAAATTTGGTTCATTAGTGAGATTTTATTTGTAATCGATACACATTTACGATCCGATGCGTTAATAATATTCGATACTGTATCTAATTTAGTTTATAATCATTATTTATTTGTGCTATTAGGCGTAGTAAGTTTTTCGTATATGATAAATACTCTGTTTTTATTTTCAAATGCTCAAATAAATAATTACATTTGTATTCTGATAACAGAACATAAACAACTCAAGTGTAAATCTGTAAATATATGTACAGAATTAAAATAAAATGTTTGTAGTAATTGTAATAGTCACTATAAATAAATTTATACTATGATTTTGAAACTGGCTTAACAATAAATTTTATTTACTCTTAATAGTACGCCAAAATTTCTTACAATTGAATTGAAAAATTTCTTTATTCACGTCTATATACAAAGGCTAATTTACAAAGAAAAACAATAAAAAAAAATAAATAAAACTATATATTGTACAACTAAAACCTATCTAAAGCTTCATGTTTTGTCTCCAAAATAAATCTTGATATGTAAAAGTTCAAAAAAGCTACAAAACCGATCGTTTCTATTTAATTTGTAAATTTTTCGTTCATATCGCAGTTAGTCTTATAAGTTGAGACTAATTTTAACCGTTTAAACAAATATTTCCGTCAGTAGCACTAAACATCAGGTATACTTTTTTACTTAATTCTGGTCCAATTCGTTTAGTTGAAGTAAGTTTTCCTGCATGTCTTCTTATCTATAAAAAATAAGAATTATTAATCTTAATAAATACACAAAAAGAGATTATAGAGTTGTATGTAATAACTTACTGGAATATCTTTAAGTAATGCTTCTCCTTCAGACTCAGTGCAATGAGAATAAGCCTGGAAAATAAATTTATAATCAATTAAAAAAAAAAAACTTATTTGATTTAGATTGATAAATAAAAAGCAACCAACTTCTATTAATTGTAATGGACTTTTGTATACTGTAGCAATAGCTTCAGAAGTTTCTAAACTTGTTAAGGCAAACTGACAAAGTTGCTGCTGCCACAATCGAGTTGAACCATTTCCATCTTTATCAATTTTTACTGTGTCTTTATTGTCACAACTAATACACCAATTAATGTCTGACAGTTCTTCCTCTTTTTCTAGTTTTGAAGGTAAAGTAGCTAAGGCTTTAGTAAACTGTTGAATCAATAAAATCATTTCATCTTCACTTTCTATAAATCTTGATTGAGTAGTATGCAGTATTTGAATCTTAACCAAACAGTCTTCTAGATTTTTCCTTGATATTTTTGGAAGATTTGCAAATCCTTTACCACCTTTTGATTTTCTTTTCCTTGACTTATCATTGCCTAAGAAATAATTTATTAAATAAGCAATTTTTGCAATGTACTTTAATATTGTAAAAGTAATGAGTTACCTGAATTGCTTTTTCTAGAATCCTTATTTTTATAATTTTTCATGAACTTGAAGTAATTCTGTATCTTATAAATTACCAATGTTAATTTTTTACCAGGCACTAATGATTTAATACTTTCAATGGCAGAAATAAACGTATTGTTAAACACATGATTGACAGTTTCATCACAGTCCCAAATAATTAATATTTGATTCTCAGTAGTCATATTTTCAATTATGTCTAGCTCAAGTTCAGTGTCAGAATCTTCTACTTTTCTAAACCAGGTAATACTTTTAGGTATTATTTGTGATTGCACCGTACATTGAATTTCTGCTTCTTCTGCAACTTTAAAAAAACTATCAAAAAAATCTGATTTTTCAATTTCTTTATCTACAACAATTTCCATTAATTTTATGCAGTCTTTTGGATTTTTTTTCAAACTTCTCTTTTGTCCTTGTTTTTTAGTAGGTTTCTCATTACTTTCTTTATTATTACTGTCAACATCATCTGAGTGATCTGAGAATATTACACAATAAAACAAAGAATGAATAACAAATATTAAATATTATTAAAAAATAATATAATACAGAAATATATTCTTGCTATGATTTTTGCTATTATCATACCTTTTTTTCTTCTTTTTTTAGCCTTTGTTTCTACTTTTTTTCCATTTTTGGGTAGTGTCTCCTCTACTTGAAGATTTTTATATGTGCTTGGCTTAACTGTTTGCTGAGATTCATAATCAGAATCATTGTCCGATTTTTGTATATTATTACCATTACTTGTAACACAATCATTATAATCAAAATCTATTCCTGGAAAGTCAGTATAACTCCATTCTTTTAAAATTATATCTTCCATATATAAATCATTAATTGATCGGTTTTCAGAAAACTTTTCCCAGTCTTCTGGATCTTCATTGTTATCTTTTAATACTTCTTGTATTAAATTGTTTTCAAGTAAAGGAGAAGTATTAATTTTAGGAATATTTAAATTACTTTCTTTTGGATCACTTTTATTATCAAAATTACAATCTGATAACTCACAATTGTCCAAATCTTTTTTTTTAACATTCTGATCAAGACTTGGTCTGTAATTTATTTCACTAAAACGTACTATTGGAAATTCAGAATCACTGAAATCACTGTCTTCTTTATCTTTTAATTTGCAGTTGTCAATTTTCTTTAAAAATTCATTTTCAGACTTGTAAGACTCGTTTGAGTCATCACTTAAGACTATCAAATTGTCATCATTCATGGTTCCAGTTTTAACAAAAAAAGTACATTAAATCACTGTAAAACTACTCTAGTTTGTTCTGCAATCTGTAACAAAATTATAAGCATTCTTAAATGTATGAACTATAATAGGTGTTAAATTATTTTAGTAATAAAAGGTATACAATTAAGCATTATTTTACTTTTCATCTTAGTTAATTACTGTTACAAACTAACCTACAAGTAGTACAATCAACATTTTCAAACTTTAAAGTTTTTTTGACAAGTCTGGTACTGAACAAATTTTGTAATGATGCATTTTAAAAACCTCTAAAATAATAAATAGAAATAAGCCTACTATTCATTCATTATAAACGATTATTGTTGTTTTAAAAGTGCTTCTAAATAAGCCTTATCCTCGTCGTCAAAACATATCTTAAAATTGGCACTTTTATTAACGCAAATCACTTGCATTCCTTAATTTTATAAAAACTACTTATAAAGAGTAATTATTAAAAATCATGTAATTGTAAAGGTGAATAAACTGTAAACAATGATAAACTACAAATACCTTGTCAAAGTTCATAAAATTACTCCAAATAATGCAGGCACTAACAAGAATATTTGAAACCATAAACGAAGACGTAAATTAATGCAGGAAATCTCGTATTTAATGCTGTTGCAATAATCATTTTGCACAAATTACAATTAAAGCGGCAAATCTCTTGCGTCTGCTTCGAATTTGAAAAGTATGCGTTATACGTTGCAGCAACAGCGACTTACCTTACCAACCGAGCATCGTGGTCGAAAAAGGGTGCTGTATGAGGGTAAAAGAGAGAGAGCTGACAATAATCAGACATCGCTTGCACACATACACATAGACAAGCCCGAGGCACATGCACACAAATTTAAATGTATGTACGCAGAAGGCGATGAGCGCACCCGCATAGAGGCCACAGCACAGCCTGCAGCAGGCGCCAGCAGCAGCAGCAGCCTGACGGCGGCGAGGGAGAGCCGCTAGTCAGAGAGACCGGGGCGCAGTTCCGAGTTCCGCGCCAGCAGTGCCTCGTCGTGTGTGTCCGTCTCTCGTTTTGCCGAAGGGAGAGGCGCTTGTCGCTGGGAAGCGCCGTGCGTGTGTGTCAGCTTGCGGAGAAATACACCGCCTCCCTACTCTCCTCCTCCACCTCCGCAACGCAGAGGGACGGTAAACGTCTCTCTTGCAAGTCCTCGTCGTCGCAGCAGAAGCAGCAGCAGCAGCAGCCGGTCTGCAAGGATGGCAAAGAAGACGTACGACCTGCTGTTCAAGCTGCTGCTCATCGGGGACAGCGGCGTCGGCAAGACCTGCATACTCTTCCGCTTCTCCGACGACGCCTTTTCCACGACCTTCATCTCGACCATAGGTGAGTCAGAGAGACAGCGCGCTCTCGACGGTGTGCACAGACACACAGACAGGACGGGAGAACGGGATGGAAAGGCCGAGGGAGGCAAGGTACAACGACCGAGACGCTCACTCATCCTCGACGCCCAGGGCATTAGCATCGCCGTTACGAGCTAGAACGAGAGCGAGACCCTCGCAGGCGCTCTGGCGTTTTCGCCCCCCCCTTCTCTCTCTCTCTCTCTCTCTCTCTCTCTCTCTCTCTCTCTCTCTCTCTCTCTCTCTCTCTCTCTCTCTCTCTCTTTCACTCGCTCCTCGTTCTCTGCCTCTTTATATCGTCGACGTTACCGGGTCCTAGGCACCTCACGTTTGTCTATTCTTTGCTACAGCCTTTTTCGCTTTCTGGCTTATGAATAACGGCTGTTGCAGCTTGGCTTTGTTGTCGCGGCTATAATGATGCAAATAGGCAAATGATAATTGCAAGAAAGATAGAAACTTTGGGGATGATTAAAAATTGTATTATTTTGTTTATTATTTTAGAGATATTTTATGGTCTTCATTTAATGTTTATCAAAACATTTCTTATACTTTTGTTATCTGCAAAAGAATCCTTATTGTTTCTCTTTAAATAGTTTGAAGAATAATAAATTAAAGAATAATATCAAAACTATGTTTTCTCTAAATATTATTATTATGTTAGTTTTCTCTAAATATTAAGTTTCAAATTACTAGTAAAGAAAATCATAAATTAAGCTTTGTTATCTTGCCTACTACCTTATTCAAAAATATTAACTTTACAATTAACCTTTGATTTTTGTTCTATTTTAGGTATAGATTTCAAAATTAAGACTGTGGAATTAAGAGGAAAGAAAATAAAGCTTCAAATTTGGTAAGCTCTAATTAAAATACATCGTAAGAATAAATTTATGTTCTAAATTTCAAGCTCATAACTTTTGTGTCTATTTTTAGGGACACAGCTGGTCAAGAAAGATTCCACACTATTACAACATCCTACTACAGAGGTGCAATGGGTATAATGTTAGTATACGATATTACAAATGAAAAGACTTTTGAAAATATAGTGAACTGGTTAAGAAATATTGATGAGGTATGTAATCAATTTTCTTTGAATTTCATGCGCACTATCATGAATTGATAAATGTTCAACTTGTGCACTCTTATTACAGCACGCAAATGAGAACGTAGAGAAAATGATTCTAGGAAATAAAAGTGATGTAGAAGAAAAACGCGAAGTCAGTACTGAAAGAGGGGAAGCAGTGAGTATTAAAAAATTAACCAATTGAGTAAAATTTGCTTGTAAAATATTCATATATTATTTGACGATTTTTATTCCGAGTATTTATCAACCACTTCATCTAATTACGAATTATTGTAACGTTTCTATAGATAGCTCGAGAGCATGGTATCCGATTCATGGAAACATCAGCTAAAGCTAATATCAACATTGATCGAGCCTTCCGCGAGTTGGCTGAGGCTATCCTTGACAAAACCCACGGCAAAGAGTTACATGACGCGCCGGACCGCGTTACCGTTGATCGAAGAATCGATCGAAGCTCGAGAGGCTGCTGTTGAATTATTTTTCTATCCTGAGATTTTTTCCACTCGAGTCGTCTTCGTCTGCTGTGTGTGCGTGTGAAGCAAAATAGCGTTTGAACGCTCGCGCGTGTAATGTGAAAAAGAACGCTCTCTTCTTCCTTATTTTGCTTATTATTCTCATACTTTATTTCTTCATTAAGACTCATTTAAGGAGTATAGCACTTAAAAAATTGTTAGAAAAAGTATATTATCAAAACTCTTTGTTTTTAATTCAATACTAATTAAATAGCTCACAAGCTGTGGAAAATTGTGAATTTAACATTTGGAATGCTTAAAAAAATTGGAAGATATAATTAATTAGTATATGTTAATGCTTAGGAATTATGCAAGCACTGTATGTGTAATTGTTTTAGGTTTAAATTGAAAGTTTTGTTTTTGCACAGGATGTGTGAAATTACTATTCATACACTGTATTAAATCACCTTTGTAGGCTTCATTGAATAATCCCTTTTAAAATTTACAGTAAAAATTTTCACTTTTTTACGATGAAAGGCCTGCGGAGGTGATTCCACTCAATAACAGTGAATGTTATTCCTGTCCCAATAATATTGATCACTTGTAAGCACATACGTCTCAACAATTTCGTTCTCGAGATTGGATTATAACCCCTTCAGCTTTAGTAATAAACACGTAATCGCACGATATAATTGCTTTTACTGTGCATTGTCGTAATCGACCACTTCGTGATATGCAAAACGATTCGAAACAATAACGTACGCGTACAACGTTTTTTGCAATATTACAGCTCCATTGCGGAGTTTTTTCACGTACGAATGTAACGGAACACGATTTCCTTTTCTATACTCTTTACCCATCTCGCGCCTTTTTAAGAACTTTGCGTTTTTATTATCAGGGTGGTTACGTAGTAATTGTGTACTCGTGTTTTTCTACCTTTTCACAAGACTGCTGACGTAAACAACAAACTAGATTGTACAATCTTTTTATCAACGCAAGATTTGTCTGAAAAAAAAAATAAATAATGCAATGGTTATTTAAAAGTTTCAGCTTGAATTTCTGATGCTTTGTTACACATATAATTAAATAACTCAACATTCACTTCAAATGTACCCGTAAAAGTACTTTCCAACTGTTATTAACAGTGTCTTTGTTTTAAAAAATTGAGTGTTTCTCAATATCAAATAGGGTTTTCTTGTACTCTAAAAGATTTTCATAATTATAGCGTGACTGCCATAATGAGAATATAACTCGTCTAAAACTGTAAAATAAAAATTTGTAAGACTCATTAACAACTAACTACATTTTATAAACGTAAAATTTACGAATTAAGAAAACAAAGTGGAAATTTTGAACGTATTTCACAAACGTTTTTACAAGCATATGACTGTTAGATATATGTAAGAGAAAGAAAGTATAAAATAAGATGGTGCAAATACTAAACGAATTCATAATTTTTTTTTGTTTGTTTCTTTTTTTCTTCTTCTTCAAAGGGGCGTTTAAACATAATCGCCAATGACTAGTAAACAATGTTTATCTGTTAATTAACTTGAATATGTATCGTTTATGAAAGGCGTCGAAGCACGTGTCTGTATAATTTATTTATTTACTTATTTATTCTGTGAAAATCTGTCTTTTATACATAAAATATATATATTTTTTATACGTCATAGCAAGCGACGCGAGGCAATAAAAGCAAAAAATAACACATGACAAATCGTTGGTGTAAACGGCGTCAATTGATGGAAACGCGAAGGTCAAAAATCGAATTTTTTATATTATCGATAATATATATATACACAACATTTGTGCTTTTCTCTTCTGTTACCGTATACACTTTTAGCGACGTTCTCCAAGCAATTTCAACTTTTTGGCGCGATCCTTCGCCGCTGGAAGGACGGAGCCGATTGTTGAATATTTTTTAAAAAACAAATTGAGCCCTCGCGCTCGCGCCTGTTTTTCAACGTGCATAATAAAGTGACATTAAAAAAAGACGAAACCTTTGCATATAATTGAATGACCTACCTTATTTTATTGTCCTTTATTCCTCAATGAATTTAATGAAATTCTTCTGTACAATAAATTAACTATAGCTATATAACAAAAAAGCAAGTTAGTCAATTTTTAAAAAAAACTTATTGGGCACATGTTGCCTTTCTTATGAAATTGTAAAGATATAAATCAAGCTGAAAAGCTAAAGCAACATAAATATTTGGACTACTAAAGTGAGTGAAAAATATGTCTATTATAAAAAAATTTTGTGATTATTAACCCATTAAGTCCCAAGCCTAGACCAGCAATGATAGGTCTATGATTCCTGCGGGAACGTCACCTTTTTTTTAAAAAAAAAGTACCCCTATTTTTCCTTTTTCAAAATTTTCAATTTTGCAATAATTGTTTAAACAAATATAAAAGTCGGAACAAGAAGAAAATGTAGAATACATTTTTTTGATCCGAGGCTTTATTTTGTTGCTACAGCCTTATAAACAAATAAATCTTGCGGCAATCGCCGAAAAGTTCTATACTTGCATTTTTGCGATATTGTGTTCTTCATAGTGCTTTGTACTTAAAAAAGCTGACTTCCCGCAAGAATTATAGGCCTATCTGCAATAGCTTAAGCATGGGACCAAGCCCACTTTTCTACTTATCGGTGATTGCCGCAAGTTTTATTTGTTTATAAGGCTGTAGCAACAAAATGAAGCCTCGGATCAAAAAAATGAACTCTACATTTTCTTCTTGTTTTTTCCCGTAGAATCGATTGGCATAGTTCGATTTTTCAATTTCTGACTTTTTTTATATTTGTTTAAACAATTATTGCAAAATTGAAAATTTTGAAAAAAGAAAAAATGCGGGTACTTTTTTTTTAAAAAAAAAGCTGTCGTTCACGCAGGAATCATAAACCTACCATTGCTGGTCTTGGCTTGGGACTTAATGGGTTAAAGATTCTACTGATATTGAATTAGATGTGTGATTCAAGTATAATGCATAAAGATTATTTTTTTTATAAAAAATAAGTTATTATTTTTAAAAATAGTAACTCCATATTTATTTATTTATATTATTACATGTTTCATACTAATAAAGAGTCAAAGAAAATCAATCAGTTAACTTTAGAAAACGGATTTTACAGTATAGAGTAGAATGAAGAGTAATTCCGAAAGTATCCTCATCAGCCAAGTGACAACATATAAAAACCGTTAAAAACACTTTTATCAATCCTAAGTCCTAAAGTAATCTTATCTTGGAAAGTTTTCCTTCAGAGCACCACCTTTCTCCATAAAATGTAATTTACATGTAATTTTGTTTTTATTTTAGAAATTCTCACTATTCACAAAATTCAATCGCATTATCGCGAAACCTTAAAAAAAACCGCTTCTCCATTTCACAAAACAGTCGCTTCCGAATAAGCCAAACATTCTTCCTCGCATACATTACACATACAAGTAATACTCAAGAGTCATTGCGAAACGTCCATCAAACGAAAACACACAGCACTCGCATTCACAGTAATATATGTACAGAGACTCTCAGTGGAGTTTTAAAAAATCCATATCCTCTACGTAACCATCTCTTTCTCCCCGGCAGTCTTAATCCCCTCGAGCGTCCCATTAGTTTTCCTGCTCTCGATGCCCCGGCTGAGCTTCAACTGAATCTCGCTCAAACTCTTGCCCTTGGTCTCGGGGAACAGGGCGAGTATGTAGAACACACTGAGGAACGAGCAAACGGCGAAGAACCAGAATCCGAACTCGCTGCCGAACGCCTCCTGGACGTTGGCGAAGAACTTGGTGAGGAGGAAGCTCAGCGACCAGATGGAGAAGACGCAGACCGAGGAGGCCTTGGACTTGACAGCCGACCCGAACATCTCGCCCATTATGGCCCAGGGCAGCGGGCCCCAGCCGATGCAGTAGGCCAGGATGTAGAGGACCAGGCTGGCCAGTGGCAGCCACCACGCCCCGCTCATGTCCACCTCGTGGTTCTTCAGGTAGAAGTACGTACCGAGAACCGCCTGCGCGA
This sequence comes from Anagyrus pseudococci, assembly GCA_030522585.1. Classification (NCBI taxonomy): domain Eukaryota; kingdom Metazoa; phylum Arthropoda; class Insecta; order Hymenoptera; family Encyrtidae; genus Anagyrus; species Anagyrus pseudococci. The sequence goes on along the minus strand of JAPYYQ010003014.1, from coordinate 5,401 downwards.
GAATTCCCGATATGTTGAGAATTTTTTTAAATGAAATTTTCCGGGATCGATTTTGGCTACTTACCAAGGTGAGGCCACTGCCGATGCTCGAGATGACGAGGAGTATCTTGCGCCCGGAGCGGTCGACGACGGCCGGCGTGACGAACGAGCCGAGCATCTGGACGAGGCCGATTATAACGGCCGAGACGGCGGTGTCCTTGCTCCCCGCGTCCCGGAATATGTCCTCGACGTAGAACAGCACGACGTCGATGCCCATGACCTCCTGGAAGGACATCATTATGCTCGTCAGCAGGATGGCCTTGCGATTCACCGGGTCCTGGAATGCTTCCCGCCAGCCCGTCTTCACTTTTAGCGCCTCGTCGATTTCCGCCTGTCGAACAATAATACAGTTTTTTTCTTTATTTTTTGGTTCGAGAATCGCGTGTTGGAGGAAACAAGCTTCCAAGTATACGTATAACATTTTGAAATATTGACGCTTACGTAATTAACGTATGCTCTTTATTCATTGATTCGTATACATGCGTTTATTTTTGTTTTTGCTTTGGGCATGAACGGAATATATACGCCGAATCGCATAATGTTTACCTTGCGAGAAAAGGAATAAGAAACAAAAAAATATAAATAAAATGAAATAAGGAGGCAAATCAAAGTGGTTAAATTACGCGAAGACGCGTGCGCTTGATTAGCTGTAAGAGCAATTTTGTTTTTCCATTTTTTTTTAACGAAGAGCGAGCAACTTTGTCTCTGAGACCTTTTTTTTCCTTCGAAGCACGTAACGCTTCGACGCCTTGGTATAATAAAGCTAATTAACAATTCTGCATTTTTTTTTTCAATAGGCTCTTAAACGAATACAAACGTAATCTCGTTGTATCGCTGCGATACAGCGGTACATTGAATTAAAACGAGACTACTGCATTAATTTCATAAAAATGAGCGCGCAACGCGCAGCCGAACAAAAAAACAAATGCGAAGCCAAAAAAAAAAATGAAGCGAAATTGCATAAAAAAGCAAACACCTGCATTTCCCATTTAAACATCGTCGCGCGCGCAAGACGCTCGTTAAACGTAATCGCTCAATTTACCGCTGCCGCGAGCACACACGTATGCACACAACCGCGGAACGCGCAAACCAATGTAACTCAATTTTTTTTCTCTTTTCCTTTATACACGCTGTTGCGAATACAAAATTGCAATAAACCAATACACCTGTATACCTGCATTTCTTCCGTCTCCTTCCTCACGTCGGCCACGCTTTTGCCGCGAAACCGAGCCAGCGCCTCCGCGCCCTCAGCTTCGCGGCCCTTGCTCAGCAGGTAGTACGGGGATTCCGGCATGAACATGAAGCCGAGGAAGAAGATCAGGTGCAGGCTCAAGCACAGCATCCAGAACGTCGTGTAGGAGACGAACGGCCCAACTGCATAGGAGAAGAGGAAGCCAAACGTGAGGAAGAGCTGGAGGAACGAGCCTGTGGCTCCTCGAATCGATGGCTGAATGAAAATTCATCAAATTACATGCGATAATATGTATGACCATGTCTTATTGAATACAATATAACTACTCACCTCGGAAATCTCGCCGGTGTACATGGGTAGGAGGGTGAAGGGCACAGCGACGCTGAAGCCGAGTACGAAGCGGCCGGCGTACATTTGCGATATGTCGCTGGCAGTGCCAAGGAGCATCCAGCCGACGACGAAGGGCAAGGTGCTCATGAGCAGAGCTCGTTTACGGCCGCAGCTGTACAAGCGTTTCGAGGTCACAAAAGAGGAGAGGAGGAAAAAAAGCACAAAAATACATTGAGTTATTTATCGACAGCTATGCCTGTACAATGTAATTACGAAGAATCCGTGTATATCGCCCTCCCGCATCCCCCCGGCGACTTTGTCGAAAGTTACGCAAGAGAAGGAAGCGAGAAAGCGTGAGAGTGACAAGAAGCGCGCAAGCTCGCGGATTTTAGCGTGGATTGTTGTCTTTTTTTTTAATAATTTTGCGATTATATAGTTTTTTGCACCTCCGCGCGCCGACGAGCAATTAAAAACTATGCGGGCAAAATTGCTAATTGGCTCTCTCGTCTATTACGAAACGCAACTATACGGTGTTTGTGCGTCGATCGCGGACTTTGTAGAGGATCGCGCGGGGAAATATTCCATCAACGCGAGGATCAAGGCTCTGAGCAACAGAGGAGGCACACTCACGTCTCGCCGAGGTATCCGGATACGAAGCTGCCGAACATGACGCCAAGCGGTACCAGCGAGCCGATCCACGAGCCCTCGTCCTTGGTGATCGGCCGGCCGAGCTGGTTGTCCGCCGAGATCGGATCCTGCGAGAGTTTCGGCAGAATCGGGCTCGTCCATCCCAGTATCGCTCCGCAAGCGAGGATATTCAAGTTTCCTGAGAGAGAACATTTTTGCTTGGTGCTTTTTTTTCACCCGGAATTTCGGGCAATGAATATTATCGGTAATTGCCCGAGTAAAAGTTGGAATTTTGCCACGTAGCATTAGGAGAAATGTTTAATCGACTCGAGTATCATAATCAGTTTATCAGGGATAAACATTTGAGCAGGCACGCGTAGAATGTGACGATAATTTTTTGTTTTTTTTTCTTTCTCTCTCTTCTTTTTTCGAAAGATCAGATTTTAATCGATGTAGAAGTGTTGGTATATGCTTGAGAATTTACAAATGTAATAGAATAAAACTGAGAAATCGATTAAAATATCGGTAGATTGTAATTTAAATTTATTAGTATACATGTGTATCGTTTACACCCCTTGTGAGTGTCATTTATTAAAAATACTCGAGTTGTGTATCAATATATTTGAAAAACCATCAACTAAATCCTCACGAAGTCTTATTTTATTAATTTTACAATAGAGGATGGAATACTTCAAAATTTGGTTTCACATTCGGTGCAAGTTTTTACGAAATATAGAACTAATTTAAAAAAAATCATAGGCACTAGATAAAGGCTCAATCTAGTGCCTATGATATTTCGTTTTTTTAAATTAGCTTTATATTTAGTAAAAACTTGCACCGAATATGAAACCAAATTCTTAAGTATTCCATCCTCTTAAGAAAAAGAAATTAAATAAGCTTTATGGGTATTAGAACTACATAAAAACAAATTTATAATTGAATTTTTGGAATAATCGCGCGCAGGTCCTACCTGTAGAGGTGGCAAGGTACTGCAGATACTTGGATCCCGAGTCGGTCATCTCTATAGAGAGCAGGTTGGCGGCGCGTGTCCACTGTCCGCGCTCCTGCTCCACGTCTGGCAGCTCTCTCGGCGACTTGCGACGATTCCGCTCTGCCGGCGACGCGACTCTGCGCGCCGCATAAACAATCATCGCAGGTGCACCTTGAGCGCATCTCCCCCACCATAGCTCTCGTCGTGTTCGCGCTTCTTTGCTTCTCCGAGATTTTTACACCGATTGAGAACTCGAGAGAGAGATTTGGCTTTGACCACGTGTGCATATACAACGAGAGAGCTTGATCGTGCGAAAGATAGGAATGGCGATAACGACGTGCGCGCCAAGGCGAAATCGAAGCGAGCTTAACCACCGGATTATATGTGTACATGTTATCCATGGGAAGATAGTGTCTGAGCCGCTATCTACCGCGCTCATCTTCTCTCGCTCTCGGCGGTTCTTTTTTTTGTACTTGCAATTAGCTCGCTTCTTTTTTTCTTCCTTTGGATTAATCGCTCTTTGATTTAGTGTTTTTCACAGTTGATGATAACAATGAGACTGCGTCGACTGTTTAGGAATAATGGACCAGGCGGAAACTGACTATATGCTTCTTGTGAACGATTATGTAGAATTTATTTGTAATTTGATTTTTTAGGTATAATCAGATCCTGAGTAAGGTTACATCGAATGAACCTTATTGTCAACCACGAAATTAAGGAAAAACTTGTTAAAATGCGATTGTTATTGTTTTTTCTAAAAAATTCCGTGGTTATAATCATAATACAAATCTTCGCTTTTGTACTATGATTATAACAACGAAATTTGTGTAAAACATGTTTTATGAAAAAATTATTTATAAAATATTCATTTTGGTCCTGTTTAAAGCTACTTTTGACTCTCCCTCTCATATGACTCTCCTTCGCGCTGTAGCTTAGCCGAGGAGAGCACCATGGCTTGAGAGCTCACGTTTTGTGGATTCGACAAACTTGATACTCTAAAATATTTTTTAAAATCAAAGTATAGTTAAGTAGTTCTTGTTATTTCAAAATATAATATGTAAATATATATATTATTAATAATATTTCTTATAAAATTGAAACCGGGAGTACTTATTTTTCGAAATTCATTAGTTTAACTCTTCAAGCTTAACTCCCTGAATCCATCGTTATAGCCTCTGCTTTGTTAATTCAGAATTTGTTGTTTAAAATTTGGTCGTTTTATCGGTTTCATCATTGCATTAAATTCTACCGAAGTATATACGTTCGCTGAAAAAAATTTTAATTCTGTACGCAACTTGTTTATTTATTTATTCTTGTTTAAATAGTGTAGTCTCAAAGGTAAACATAAGTTTATAATTTCAAAATTATTTGAATTATTTAAAAAGCTTTGTTTTGGGGTATATAATAAAACGGTTGTAAAAAAAATTAGAAAAAAAGAAAAAGTTTTTAATAAGTAGATGTAAGATGTTGACATTATCCTTACTATTTTGGTGATTACATACGGTGGATCCTACATTTTTCTGGGACATGAGATTTTTACTGGATTTTGGTCTGCATACTCATATTTCTTATACAACTTGTTGCTACTGCAACGTCAGCGTAATTACGTGATATTTGTGACTTTGGAATTTGTGCGTAGACGTACGTTTTAAAGCTTCAACTCGAGATAATCTTGATTGAGCGCTAATTTGATACATATCTTTTGTGTTATTTATTTATTTATTTCATTTTTTCCGCAAAGTGGAAATTTATGCTCAGATATTAAAGGAGTTAAAAAAGAAACAAATATCAGAAAGTATTCTTAGTTACATTCAATGCATATTCGTTAGTTCTCATAATGTATTATTATGAGAAGCAACAAATATTAAATTATCAACATTTTAATTAACCACTTGAAATAGAATGTTCTTTTTTAATTAATCTGTAAAGGAAATATTTCACGATTTTATCACAAAAGCGGCTAAATCAGTACGTTTAGAGATCCCTAGCTGGCAGCACTGACAGTTTACTGTTGGCGTAATTAAAAAAATGAAAATTGTATTTGATGTTTTAAATTAGTATATAGAAAAATACATTTTACGAATGAAATAAATTTTAAGAAAAGATATCTTTGAATAAGCTACATCGTCGGTGCTAGCGAAGACTATCCCATTTGGCGATCTCCTAGCGAAGACTATCCCCTTTCAGATCTCGCAGCGAAGACTATCCCATTTGGCGGTCTC
>JAPYYQ010003013.1:0-36675 GCA_030522585.1 Anagyrus pseudococci | reverse complement strand
ATATATATATATATAAATACGCGCCAAGACTCTCGGCTACTCCTCCTCTTTCTCGATGTGCGTTGGCTCATTACGAAAAAGCTTTATTCTTTTTTTTTTTTGCAAAATTATCAGCAAAAATACGTTTTTAAACATAAGCAAGGGCTTTATAATTAAAACTCTTAAAATAAATTGCGATAAAAATATATCTGGCTCGGGTGATATGATGTATCGGTTCAGCCATCTTTGACTAACTGTTGAGTGAGAATACTTTTGAACTTTGTAGTTATTAAGTTTACGAAAAACATGGATATATAATTATAATGTTATGAGTTTATTGATTTTACACCGGCTACTTAAAAAGTCTGGCAGGTATATGCATGCAGCAAAATCTGATGAGTTACACGTGTACATTATAATTTTACGAAAAACTATGTCGTAAAATGTTTTGATTACATCTCGTTGCAACTTTTTCTTTAAGCAAGGCAGCAATAAAATATAAAACTAACTGAAAACTTACATTGTGTAGAAGTTTTATAAATGCAATTGGATTTGTCACTCACCTACAACAAAAAAGAAATATGTGCGTTAGTGTTATGGAAAACGATAATTTCATAAATAATTGTATTGTAACAAGAGATATTTTTAGATTTTAATAAATCACAATTCAACTTCGTATTATATTTATTAATAATCAAAGGTTCTTTAATTTTGAAAATTTACGTCGCATCGAGTATGTGCAAGTAATTAAATCAATTATAATACGTATCCATTCATATTATCTTGTTAGAGTAAAGAAAGAAAGAAAGTTTAATGGTGCAGGCTTTGATCTACATTTAGCATGAATTTTTATGCATCTACAGTGCGATCTACTTCTTTTTTTTCGTTCATTGGCCATGCCACGTACCCTCTATATAAAGCCAAGCCTTTGGTATTTATTTTCGTTAGTTTTTTTTCCTTCCTCTCTTAAAGGCCGCTCTATTTTAGCAAGTGATCCAACACGCCGTCAGTTTTCAAATAATTCATTTTCGTATAAACCTACGTCTTTTTACGAAACAAAAAAAAAAAAAAAAACAAAAACTTGCGCGAGACAGAAAATACAAAAATCAATGAGGGTCAAAGTTGAAGACTCAAAAGATAAATTGCCATGCGAATAAAAAAGCGCACTCTGCAGAATAAATCAATATTCCCGCGACGGAGCGCTCGAACAGAGAGCGAGAGAGAGAGCCGCCATATCGTTAAGATCATGAATTATTGCTGTTACTCTAAAAGCTTTATCTAACGACAGCGAGTTCGCGCAAACATGCTCACCCTCCCTCCCTCCCCTCGGCCCTCTCTCTCTCTCTCTCTCTCTCTCTTTCTCTCTCTCTCTCTCTGCCGTTCTACGCGAATAATCGAGATCGGCGTAATCTTCATGTGAAATTATACATACGCGCGGTGGGACGGAAGGAGGGAGGGGGAGGCAGTCGGCATGCACAGCGGTTAAAAAAAAGAGTACATGCACACGTCGAGAGCGACATATACATTATGTGGCGCTGATCGAGAGCAGAGCGCGACGATGACGAGGACGATGCATATATATGTTGAGAAAGTGAGGAAAGAGAGGGAGAGAGGAGCATGTGCTTTTGTGTGACGTAGGCGAGAGAAGTCGACGTTAGCGGTGTGACGCAATATTGTTAAACCGAAGAAGATGCCGAGAGGTAAAAATGGATCTTTAGACGTCGTTGCGATCGTCAGTGCCCACAAACACATCTACAGATGCACGCGCAAACAAAACAGTTTATAAATGTACAATAATCCGCAAGAGACTTATTATAAGGTGTATGGCCTGTAGGTGTTTTTTTCGCGCACGCAAACGTCGAGTTATAGGTAACGAGGAAAGTTGCGCGCGCGTGCTGCTGCAAATCGACGAGCGTTGTAAATTTCCACGACGGGCTCTCTCTCTCTCTCTCTCTCTCTCTCTCTCTCTCTCTCTCCTCGCATCATCGTGCGCTGTGTATCGCGTTTAACGCGCCCCCCTTGCATTCGCTTCTCCTTTAAACTCGTACAGCTGTATACAACAGATTCGTTCAATACGTCATTAAAAGAGCAGTGGGCAAAGATTTTTGGGCAAAACCTTTAAATCGCCATCCCGGCGTATCACTGCGTTTGCGCATTACTCCACAGCGAAATAATAATTTACGACGTGTATCCGACACCACTAAACGAGCTTATGGCCCGAGAGAGAGAGAGAGAGAGAGAGAGAAAAGGAGAGGGGGAAAAGGAGCAACGCTGACGCCAGGAGGCCGCCCCACCCATACACCTCCCGACAAACTCCCAGAGCGCTATTGATCGCGAATTTTATTGCGCGTCCACTTCAGGTGTCGCGAGTCTACTCTGCCTCTCCACCTCTTCCTTTCTTTCTCGCGCGGTGGGAGAGAGAGAGAGCTCGTTTGCGAATTTCGTCGGCTCAAGCGCGAAATTCATGCGTATGCTAATGCATAACGAGGCAACCGCGACATTTCAAGCCGTGAGAGGCGGGTGAAGAGAAGGCGCGCTGGTGAAATAAAAAAGAAGAAAAAAAAGGTCGGAGGGTTTAGGATGTTTTCGGTCGAATTTACCCAGAGCGGCGAGAGAATTTTAACGAAATGTCATCAGGGGGGGGGGGTAAGGAAAGAAAGGCATTTTCGTAATACAATTGTATTGAATTTTAATATATTTAAATTGCTAAATTGCTCCGTTAAACAGTCGCAGGAATCACTACGTTATTCAAATAACGTATACTTTCTAAATTCCGTTTGAATAAAGATTTATTCAAATAATATATTTTCCTTCGAATACGTAAAGTTTAAATTTACAAAAATTAATGGCCGTTGCGAGTTTTTCGAAGGAGGCGAAATTGTGCCGTATGGCCAAAGTGTTGGGGGCTACTCGCTCTCGCGGAAGGACTCCGCCGATCAAAGGATAGCAATTATCGATGTTAATTTATTTTATTCGTTTAGCGTGTTTTTCGCAAAGAAAAAAAGATATATTCACGGTTTCCTGCAAGCCCGATACTAATTTGCTCTAAAATTTACCTTCATCTGTATTCTCGGGGCTCGAGTAATCTTAATGGCTCTAAACGAATGCACCTTTGCTTAAGATGAATAAATTTGCACGTTTAATTTCCTCTAATTTGGCGGGACAGAAAAAAAAATTAATTAGGTAATTGCACGGTTGCATCGAGTAGAATACGTTTCATAAGGGTCTTAAAAAAATGTAATTTTATTTATTAAAAAAAAAAAAAAATGAAAAACCGTTAAAATAAAAAGATGATGTAAAGTGTTTGAAAAATTTCAGCAGCCTTCGAATCGTGTCTTTCTCTTTACATTTCGCTACAAAATTTCGTATGTTTCTTCCATCAATGGCAGTATAGCTTTACTTACACTGCCGTCCGTCAAAAGTGAAACAGCAAATAATACCAGCTTGAAAACTATCACTTGGGTACATTTATGCTAGCATGCCTGGCAAGTAAAAGATTTGGCCTCTAGCGAACTTCGCTCTACTGTTCCCCGAAAGATGATTATTTCGTAAACCCCGTGGAAGTGTTTGACGTTTTCACGAGGCAACATGAATAGAGGCAACGTTCCCTTTATACTTTCGACAAAGAAACCTCAACACAACCTATTGAAACACGAATAATTTCCAAAATTATCGAAGAACTACATTTCCGATTGTAGATACGTATTGGCAAGACTAAAAAAAATAAATGCCTCTAAAAATAATTTGGACGTTCTATTTTTTGAAAAAGTGACGCTCGAAAATAAAACGCGCCTCTCTGACATTCGTAATTCCAATGGTTTGGCTCCGAAGATATTGTTTGCTGATTTACAAGTAAAAATCTTAATGGAATTTTAAAGGGAAATTCTTCGAAGACAAACACATCGCATCCAAGATCTATTTTTATTACTTTAAAATTTATTTTTCTTAAGATCCGTAATTAAAGAAAGCGAAAAAAGAAATTAAGCATATCACAACTCGCTCGAGCTTTTCTCGGCATACAAAAAACGACTCGTTTAATCCTTCCATCACGTCAAGTCTCCTTTCCCAATTAGCCCGCGGTAATTCGAAAATCAATCAAAAGGAGGAACGTCACAACGTAACCATATCCATAGCCAGCAAGTTTTAATCGCCAATCGGCAGGGAACTTTTACAAAACAAAGCAATCACGTGCTCCGTCAATTTTTCCAAAATAACTCGACATTTCATCAGCGCTAATTGAATCCTCGCGTGCTTCCTCCGCTTACGAAGCCCGCCAGCCCCATTGCTCCTTTCTCTGCAAGCGATCGTAAAAACGCGAGGAGAAAGAAAGCGGGAGTGAGAGAGGCCGCGGGCATGCAATACAGGCTGCTGCTGCAGACGATTCGTCGGGGACAAAAAGCGCTGCGCCTCATTTGAACTTTGGCCCGCCGATAAATTCAACCTACACTCTGCATACAACGTACATCGAGCGAGCCCGTATCGCAAGAGCGAATCGAGAATACCGCCAGCGTCTGCTCTATACGCTCCTTGAGACGCGCATCACGTTTTGGAGACGGGCAGAGCCGCGCAACCGTCGTCGTCGCTCTCGCGCAAGTGCGAGATTTTGATAAGCGACATTTTTGTTTGCCGCGACATTAAACCTCACGCGCGAGCGCTTGCTTGTAAAGCTGTAATTTTGACATTTTATGTAAGAATATATCATCCGTTTTCTTTTTCTCTCGTTCGACCAAAAGACGAATTTACGCCTAGGCTTGAAATTCAAATTACGTAAACAGATTGTAGAACGAACGTATCGAGCGATCGTTACGTTGGGAATCTAGTGACAATAGGCAAATTAGTATAATTATTAACGGTACATACGTAGGATTATTTAATGAAACGGATAATTGATGGCGTGTCGTTTATTCGTCATTATGCAATCAACGCGCTGTGTTGTGTGGATTTGTCTGCACTTGGTATGCGCGGAAATTCATCTCGTCACACACGACGAAAGTATAAACAAATCTACGAGTTTTAATGTTCAAGGAATAGAGGGCGCGGAGTGTAATTTTGTTACGTAAAACAAATGCGATAACAGTGTTGAACCGTCAGTTTGTTTACATACAGCGAGCTCAGCTCTGTTCTCTCTCTCTCTCTCTTTTTCTGTTATCTACCTAACGCTTCGGTTTACAGCAACGAAAATGAAGGTTTCTGGAACACCTGCTCGGCCCAAACGCTTACTCCACTTACGAAAATAAAATGAAACGAGTATTAAAAAAATAATAATTCCATCGGGGCAACGTAAACACAAGTTCAAGTCCTTTTTTTTTTAATTTGGGTCATCGCGGTAAATTTTATTAAAAAAAAATCTAACGTTGCATTCCACGTTCTGCGAACACCTTTGCAGCGTTACACGCGCAATTCGTGTAAATAAAATAAAGGGCAAGAAAGATCGGTCGGTAAATATTTAAAAATCGAGTAAGAGAAAAAAAATAAAATTCCGCAGTCAAAAAGTGGGTCACACTTTGACTTCTAATACGCGAAGAGAGGAGCGGAGGGAAGAGAGCGCTCACTCGAGAAGCTATCATAAATAAAACGCTAACTTATTAAAGCGAGCGTTGGAGCAGTTATACCTACACACATACACGTATTTAATTCAATACTCGAGCGAGTATTAAATTCAGTTCGGGTGAGAATGTCCTTTTCGCGAGTGCTTCATTTACCGTCCGATCATTGATGTTGTGGTATATAGAAGAGTCGTGCCCTATAGCGCTACTACACAAGAATGTTATCAGCATTATCCGAGCTGGCGCCGGAATTCGCGAAAGGAAAACATGAAACACAGGAGGGGTGATGGGTAAGGGGGAAGGGGGTGGAGTAGTAAGGGAGAACTCGGCGAGTCTCGGATGAAAACACGGGGACTGATGATGCTGCTCCTTCCGCGAACTGATAAGGGCCGATAGGAAAGCGCAAGCGCAAGCCAATCGGCTTCCTCTCCAATTACTGTGTCACTGCCATTGTCTCTCGGTCGGTTTTCTCCTCTCTCGCTTGCGCTTCACCGCCGGCAAGCCACTCTGTTATCTTTTCTCGAGCTGGTTAGTTTTGCACTCTTCCTCCTGTGGTACGCGACAAAGTCACGTGGTCTGCGCATGCGTACACGTACCTTCCCCCTCACCCTTCTTCTCTTCGGACTTTGCGTGCGCTGCCGGAGGTGCACAAGCTATATGTGTGAGTGTACCTGTCTCTTTTTCGATCTACTGTTCGCTGGAATCGTGTTTTCTTTTACGCTCTTTCTCCTCTGGGGTATTAGGGTAATTGCTAACCGGTCTGTCTCTTGGAAAATCATTGTCTTATCGACAGGTTTACGAGAACTGCCTTTATTCACGGCTCTGCGTTAGGATGGAGACACATACGTAACTGGATATTAAAACGGCGAGGGGAGGAAAGGGCCGTTTAATCACATAGCAGTTACTTTTTTAAACATCGTTGTTGAACATTTTTCAGAAAAAAGGATGCCTATTTCGAATTAAATGAAAGGAGCGACATTTTTATTTTCTGGTATACGCGTTCCTCACTTTTCCTCGAAATGCCATTGAGTTTTTAAATTTATATAAAAATTAAAAAAAGACACTTAATTTCATTTACATAACTTTGTTAACGAATGAACAGCTAAAAAAGGACAATCGAAGAAGGAGAATGAAAAAGGTAAATTTACTGACACGGAATTTTTCGTATATACGCATAGATTAACTGAGATAGGGCGGCTAATGCGTGTAATTAGGCCCATGCGATCACCAGCATGAATTCCAATTGCAACGTAAACCCCCGCAAGTCTCTTCGCGTAAAATGACATTGCCGAGGGAAAAAGAGAGATATAGAAAGAGCGTATGGAGGGAGAGAGAGAGAGAGACTAATGGAGGAGGAAACTTTGTCCGGAGAGAGAGAGAAAGATTGATAGAGAGAAATGGCATTCTTATACAGCAATGACAGAGTTTTCCTGGCGTAACCTCAATTCACTGATTGACGCGTGATGCAACCGCAACAGCAGCGCGCGATACCGATCGTTTTTGCCCTCCCCCGTGCCCCCCGCGCGCGCGACTGAGAGACGAATGGATATTTACGAGGGACTTTTGTTGTTTCTACCGCGGCGCTGCCCGTGGAAAGAGGCAAGAGAACAAAAAACATTGAATCGACCGGTAATTCAATAGCGAGCACTTCACTGCTGTTGCTGCTGCAGCTGCTGATGTTGTGTATACCGCCTCGGCAATATTTCATTTGCCGCGCGAGAGAGCTCTCATATCGTCCGATCGGATTAAAGGAGTAATTACCTATTACTCGAAAATCTTTCAACTGCTTATTACAAAAATTGCCGCAACTGCGCATTTATCGGTAATTACAATCAATCACGCCAATGCAAATATTACCGATTTTTTTGTTTCTTCATCGGAAAAACTCGGGTGGAGATTGTCAAACGGAGTTTTCCATTGATAATAGAGGTGGAGAGTGAAATTAAAGCGGAGAAATTGATCGAAATTTGTAAATAATTAAAAAATGTGTCAGGGGTAGAGTTGTTTTTTTTTCTCAAGGGTGAAAATTTGTCGAAACAAAGCTTGCCACAAAGTGAATGTGTGTTCTAAGCTGATAACTATGCAGACGGCAGTCGTTAACTAGCTAAGGTCAATCAATGTAACGATAAGTTTTACTACGAAAAAAAAACGTACACGTGAAATGCGGGTTCAAATTTAGCCAACCACAAAAGAACAATGACGTGCGGCCAAAATACATTAAAAAGTTTAGTCTCGAATACGGGTACTTTACTTGTATGTGTACTAATGTCTATCTGTACAAAAGCTAAGCCAATGAGATAATAAATTGATTAAATTTATGCAACTCGCAACTTCAATAGATAACCATTACGAAAATGTCAAGGTTATCCCCTTTTGCAGACTGCATTTTTCAAAACAAAAAAGAAATACAATATTAAATCCAACTTTACGACTTTTCCTTTTTTTGCGGATAAAATTGTATATGCCACTCGGCAAGAAGACGATTTCATGTAAATCCTAAGTGAGCGGATAATCTTTTAGCCATCGTTTCTTGTTGCTCAGGACACCCAAGAGGGTTATCTGTTGCGGAAAGCCACAACAGTGAGGCGTTAAATCGCGCGATAAAAGAAAAAAAAAACGAAGAAAAGAAGAACACGTCTGCATTTTCTCATCGACGCTTCACTAGAACTCGGCTGAAGCTCGTTCTCGGCGCGCACAAATGAAAAAAAAAAAAATACAAAAGAGAAGAGAAAAACGAACAGAAAATTGAAAAAGAGAAAAAAAATGAAAGAAGAATGAAAAATCATGCGAAGCTTTAATGTGTCTAGAGTGGGACGCGTACAGGAAAAGCGAGTGCGCGGTGTGTATGCATCGTGTGCACGACTACACTATACGGGGTCCGTTTACCCCCACGGGCAGCAGCAGCAACACGCGGATACCCGCCAGGGACATTGCGAAAGGAATTTTCACGTCGACTCTCTCAGCATACGTATATATACAACACGTATAGGTACGCGAGCATGGCGCGAGTGCGATATGTACACGCTACACTGCGCTTCGGCTTTCATCGGGCCGCTTGCCCTTCGTCCATGAAAGTCGGACAATGCCGGTGTGGCCGGAGGTGGAACAAGAAGGGGGGGGGGGCAAGAGAATAAGCGAGCAAGATAGAGAGAGGCAAATTCATAGTGAGCTCCGTTACAAAAAAAAACCATGTCGCAATCGCTTTCGTTCTTCCCGTGTCTCTTTTCTCCTCTTTCTTTATATATATATATACACTATCCGCCAGGTCGCCGTCAGTGGGACGAAGCTGTGGCTTCCATAGACGAGATAGCGATTCGCAACAATGTCCGTTCTTCTTCTCCCGCTGCAGCCAGGTGTAATTACGTCACAGGCATATCGGAGGAGACGAGTGGGACAATGTCGGTAGTAACACATACACGTACTCGTGTGCGCGAGGACAGTGCGCTTTTCTTCGCGAAGTTTGCTTCCTTAATAGTGCATTGTGGCGCCGCGACTTGTAAAAACTCTCTCTGTCTCTCTTGCGCTCGCACGCAGGCCTCACAAGAGCACCGGCAATTACCGAGAGTCGCCCCCGCCGAGAGTAGGATGGGGCGCATTAATTATGCTACCGCGAGAGCGAACCTCTCAATGGGAGTCGTGCGTGCATGCGAGCATGTGTGTGTGTATACATGGGGAGCCTGCAGCACAATTGCCATACCTCGATGATTCCGCGCGGGGCTCGCTCTTCAAGTTGAAATCAAGCGCTCGCGGGAAAGCGAATGCCAGTGGGCTTTGCTTCAGACATCCAGCTATAGACTCTCTCCTCTCCTCGTATACTGGGCTATAATGTGGGCTAAACCGAGGCAGATTATGCGGGCTCGTTCAACAATATAGTTTTGGACGAGCCCCGTTTGGCTTCTGTCAGTATGATCCTCATCAAATTCCGCGAACGGAAGGTACTTCTTGACGTTCCTATTAATTGTGTGGTTTGTATTTAGAATGAATAGCGAACGGAAAATTATTAATGCCAACGGTGCAAGTCTCATAATTTTGACCTTCAAAATTCTAATTACTTTCCCACAAATACACGTCATTTCTCAAGAGTACTAACTCTTGTACACACTCGCGCGTGTACTCCTACTGCTTGATTTTCTCATTTGATCTCTATTACTCCAATTACCATTCGAATTTTAAGCTCAAATTAAACCATCATTATTCTGCATAATGAACTATTAATTATTTCAGTATAAACTGCACAGCTTCGGTCCAATACTCGTCGTACTAAATTTACTACGACTACGAAATTGTAGTTGGTGGATTCGTTTTAGAGAAATCTATATAAACCTTAAATTCTAGTAATTAAAAATCTGATACTCTCTTTTAACCTTGAACAATTATTTTTTTTTTGTTAATGTTGATTAAAAGACAGTTTCTTAAATTAATAGCACGACGTACCTTTTAGAAAAATTTATATGTCCTTCTAATTTTTGTTTGCTTTTCTCCTTAACCATTGTTTAAAAAAAATAGACTTAACGTAAAAACAAATTGTTAATTTCCAGTCGACATAGAATCGCAAAATTTAAACAGCGGAAAATTAATCATTTCTTGATCAAATTAAACGTAAGAGTTTTTAAGAACTGGTTTTTTTTAACAAAGTTACACTTGACGTACTACACATGTCAGCTTCTTTATATTAACTGTTAGGAACTGAAAAATGGCTCATGTAATTACTGAATTTTAAAGAGTATTCAAACAGTCATGCAAGAGGTACTGATATGATAAGAATAACACTTGTATCAACTTTTTTCTAATTACTTGTCAAAATTTTTCGCTTTAATAATTCACTACAGACTATAACTGAGTAAAAAAAAATCAAGCAGTGAATATATTTATTAATTTTATCGTAACGATATGAAATAATACTCGTATTATATTTTATTTATAAAAGGAAAGAAATAGCGGCTTTCTCTCGTGTACTGACTATACCAAATGGCATCGATGTCTGTGAGATCGACTAACGCTCTCCCCCCCACCCCTTACATAAGCCACTCTTACGAGATTCCCAATTATTTCAATTAGTTTTACAAAATTCAAACATCGACAACCGACAATCGTTAAAATTCTTGAAATTAAACTTTCACGTTAAACTTTATTACGATCTTCTTCTGTAAATCCGAGAGCTTCAAGGAAAAAAAGGGAAAAAAGAAGCAAGAAACAAAATTCATCAGTTACAAGCGACAATCTAGACGTACATTATTTCCCGGTAGCCCGAATGATTTACCACCAACTTTCCATTTGTACAAATATGTAACCGATAAAAATCTGTAAACGATATATTCGCCAAGAGCTCTGGGAGAGAGAACGAGTGACTATCATCACGTGATAATTAAGCACACACGTACGCGCGCGCACTTGGCTCATCTAAGCTCCCATCGACAATTCAACAAACCAACTCCGCATACCACAGTCAGGGAGATATAGTATAACGACTGTTGGAACAGTATAGAAGAGCAGCAGCAGCGTAGTAATCAGCGGGCTGAGGAGAAAAAAAAGACGGGGCTGTCGCGTATTCGCGTGTGGCCCGCGGCAAGCAGAGCAAACAAGAGCTCGGAGCTGGCGCGCGATACATAACGAAAATTGGGTTCTGCACATGCGCAGAAGCTTATATGAACGGCATAACGCACGCGTTATAGTTACAGAATCAAGCCCCTGGGAGGAGGCCTCTATCTCATTCTTTCCCTCTCGCTCGCATAGTCATGAGCAGAGGCGCATTACGCGCAAACTAGTCATTGACTTGGCTACACGGCGGCGGAGCAACCGACGCCAGCGCGTCGACGTAGTCGTCGTCACGCTCGGCATTATGCCGGCACCGCTGCTACCAAGCATTAGCCGAGTGGGAACGCAAGATGTGTATAGGCGCCGGTGAGCTACCGCGCGCTTGGCTCGGCATATAATGCGGCGCCTCATTACGGCGCCCTCCTGCACAGAGACGACGAAGACGAGAGCGCAGTCGCAGTCCGTATCGCCGGAAGCAGCGTGTGTATAACACACATCGGCGAAAGTGAAGTGACTCACTGGCCGAATACCTGACCGCTTTCCTCCTAGGTCATATCGTCGCCTTGGCATATGCGCACAACCAGATACGCGCGCACTCGAGTCTCGGCACCTGCTCTCTCCCTCTCTCTGCTTGAATAAAGCAAGAGGGAGCGCGCGATTGCTTGCCGGGGGATCGAGTGTCAGGTTGAATGTGGGCCGGAAAAAGCTTTGTTCGCGAGTGTGGTATAGCTGCGACGACAGGTAGGGAATATCCAGCGAGGAAATCAGATCGAGAGAAGGCGATAAGTCGGTGCGAGTGCAAGAACTTTAATACGTTTAATTGGTTGTTTGAGCAGCGATTTGCGGCAAAGGAAAAGAAATGAAAATTATACCGCTAGGGCTATGACCGTCAGGTGTGTGTGTGTACGGGTGTATTGCTGGAGGGGAAGGGGGACAGACCGAGTGGAATAAAAAGGAGAGCGCGTACGCGCGTTGTCTGGCGTAATTTGAGCGGAAAAAATAATTTTAACTCGTCGTCGGAAATTGCGCGCGTCGCGCCTACACGACGACGACGACGACGCTGCAATTTGCGTAAGGTATTATTTAATTAATTAAAAAAGGAAACGAGAGACAGAGAGACAAGCAAATGTATAAATAAAAATTCGACGCTTATAAATAATTTATCGAGCGGCACTGCGCGTCTCTCTCTCTTTGCTTGGACAAGATATTAGCTTCTTCGTATACGGCAATATGCTGCGAGCGCCGATCGACGCGCGGTTGTTGCGCAACAATATTTATTAGCGAAAGCAAACGACGAAAGATAGTTTGAAAAGCGCGCGCTGCGCTTACATGCGCCGGGGCCACGGGAAATTTATGGCCGCGTTTTCAAAATAACATTACAATAACTCATCCCTACGATAAACAATGCGCGCACGAAGGAAAAAAAAAAGAAAAAAAATACGGCAAAGATTAATCCCTGATATGCACAACGCTGGTTGTGGTTTTGTGCGCTCTATATGCAACTCATCTGTTACACGGGGAAGAAGAAAAAGTTCAGGGGGGGGATAATCAAAATCGCAGATTCCGAAAGGCCGTAAAACCTTAGCGGGTCGCGCGCGCGGTGCTTCCTTGACTTTGCCTATAAATCGCGCTTAAAGAATGGACTGTCTCAAGTTTTACTAGGTTTCGGTACACATCCTTTAACGTGACGTGTGGCCAAAAGTTTTCTTATTCGCGCTCTCTTTCCCTCTGACGCAACGTTTACAAGCAGCGCGCGCTTGCTGCTGTTGTTTCTGTAGCGTGTAACAAGCTTAGGCAGCCTGAGGAGGTAAGGGGAAGATAGTTTAGCGAGTAGGCCGCGGGCTCGATGAGAATTTTCGGCTGGGGAGGTTAAACGGTTCACCGGCATGCTCCGGCAAGAATATAAGCAGAGAAAGAGAGGAGTTCGCGAGAAAGAGAGTGCGCGCCCGGGGTTTGGATGTCGTGACCCAGGTTATCGCGCCGGTCTAATCGCCGATTTCGTGCGCGCTTCCCTCTATCTTTCTCTCTCGCAAGTGCACTTTTAGCTGCTTTTCGAATTAAAGCGAGGAGGACCGCGTCTCGGAGCTGCTTTTTTTTCCTCCTCCTCCTACTCCTCTTTTGGTATTTAACCGTGCCTCGAGAGATCCGCAAACGAGAGCTGCTTGTCTTTCGCGGACTCTTGCTACAGACTAGCGAGAGACCGTATACCTCCTCCTCCTCCTTCTGCTCCCTCTGTCTCTCTTCTAACGTTATTGTATTACTCGCAGCGATATTTGATAAGTCTTGAGAAATATGAATTTGAATATGACGAAAGGAATATTCCCCTTGTAATGTTAATGAATTATGAAGTCGAGTACTCGGCTCTCTCTCTGTCGTATTTATCTAATCTTATTCTTTGTAAAGCTCGGCTAAGAGAGATATTTCTTAACAGTCGAGAAATCTCGATTCAAAACCAATCGCTGATCTTTTTTCATGCCAATGTTGCTGGGGGATCCGTTGCATTTGCTTCGAGAATGAGTTATTTCCAAACGATGACAAGAGTTTTTTTTCAGAATTATCGCGATGATTTTATAAAAGCTTTTTGGCGAACTATAATAATTTATAACAGACGATTTTCTATTTAATCTAATCTAAATATTTGAAAATGAGTAAGCGTACGTTTAGAAGTCTATGAAAAATATTTTTTAAATATTACGACAAAATTTTTCCAAGTATAATTAACGTGACAAATGTAGCAATTTTCATTCGGAGTAATTTTACTTTAGGTTTTTTCTCATTTTCTTTTACATTGTTAGATAAGTGCTTTTATTAATTACGAATTATATTGATTGTAGATTATGTGATTTATGTACAAGAGATATTCATTCAGTTATCAACTTCAATGAAAACTGAAGGAAATATAAATTCTTAACTACATAATGGATTGTCACCACACAAAAGCCAACAAAAACAACTGATTGCAGCCAAACAACAAACCCTAGTTTTCAACACAAAACACTTTCTCTGAGCATAAAGAAGCAAATTTTCAGGCAAAAATTTTTCGAAGCAAAAAAAAATAAATTCCAAACCAAAGGCAAGTTCTCATAGAGAAAGGACGAAAGCAGAAGAATAGTAGACGAAAAAGAAGAGCCGTTGAAGATGAAAAAAAGGTCAAAAGCAAAAAAAAAACAAACAAGAAAAAAAAAGAAACGAAGCCCAAAAGAGAAGAAGAAAAAAGGAAGGAGCAGACTGCGAGCGGAGACCGCGTTCATAGAGCCGACATAGAGAGGAGGTAAGCTCAAACCTACAGGTCTACTATAACGCTCGTGGCATAGTCGAGTAGGGTAGGTATTCGCGCTTTCGAGAAATTTTTTTTCGCAACATGACACAACGTGTCGTCTTTGGAGAAGGAAAAGAGACGAAGCCGGAGCTTATATACACGAGCAAAGCTGCTCTTTGGGCACATAGAGCGTAAAATGCACACATACACGCGGCAGCAACGCATGGAAAGAGGGAGAGAGATAGGTGGGGGCCTCGGGCAATGGTAGATAGCCGGAGGAGCACGCGGCGGCGTTCACTCTCGGGCGCCTCTTCGTCGTGGTCGTCAATCCTACCCCTCCCCGTATATATATATACACACAGCGTCCCGCTGCAGGAGAAGCATCAGCTCAGTAGTAGCAGCAGCGGTATAGAACAGCTCAGTGGAAAGAAAGCTGCAGTTACAGCAGAGAGGAGGGCAGCACCGTAGAGACGTGGCAACGCTGCGCTCGCGAGTATTCGACGCCGTGTGGCTGCTGCGCCGCTGCCGTTCGAAGTTAGCAAGAGAGCCGCTGGCCGACGTCGTCCACGTGACTCACTCGCCGCCGCCGCTGCTGCTGCTGCTGCTACTCGCGAAATATCGCTGCTGATCGCGCGGAGCAGCCACTCTCTCGCCCTCTTTTTTTTATTCTTTCTACTCGCGGTCTATGCGTCGACGAGTCCGCTCGCGTGTACGTAGGCACCCCCGTTTCTTCCTCCGCGCTTTTATTTTGCAAGAAAAGGAGAAAGAGAGAGAGAGAGAGTGAATACGACCGCGCACAATGTTTCCTTTATTGAACGCGCGAGCGTCGAAAAGGAGCTGCTGCTGCTGCTGCTGCGACGTGTAGCACCGGCGCGGCGCAGCTGCGAAAAAAAGAGAGGCGGTGCCGAAACAGCTGCGCGACTCTCCTCGTTTTACCTCCTTCTTCTCCTCCGCCTCTTCCACCTTCGCGGTTCTCTATGCGAGCCTGGTACACTAAGCTACTACGGAGAACTACAGCCCGGCAAGCGAACTAGATGATCCGGACAGGAAGAGGAGAGAGAGAGAGAGGAAGAGGAGGCCGTTCATCCAAGGGCCGAGGCTCCGATTTTCTCGAAGCTAAGGCTTTTCGGGGGGAGATGCGCACCGCCGGACTCCGGCTTTCGCTCTATGCCGGTATAGTGCACGTGTGTTACTACTGCTGCTACTCTACCTTGCAATGTTTCGTTTTGCCCGTTTCACTCGAGTATGATTTTTGTACGGCTCTCTTTTGTCATTCGTTCTTGCGTGTTTTAACAGGTTTCCAAGCTACTGCTGCGTCGGTACGTGGACTACTTTTTTTTTAGGATGATGCAAAATTTTCTAATCGAGAAATAATTTTGAATTTTTTCTTTTTGAGTTATCATCAATGGAAGTTTGGAATTGTTAAATTAGTATTGAGCGAAATAATAGAGAGTTATGCACAACAATAAAATATTGAATATCGAGCATAAAAAAATCTCATATAAATCGTTATGGGATAATTAACAACTACGTGATAATAATTGTTGAGGACGTGTAAAAGCTATCAAAGCTTTGCTTATACGCGATTTAATGGGTATAAGAAATTTTTGTTGAATAATTTTGCACTCATCAGCTTTGTTTCGTCGCGCGTGTGCGAGTCAATTATTCAAGAGACACTTACTCTATAACAAGTTAAAATGTCAGTTACTAATGCAACCAGCGGCACATAAACCGATACTCTGAATGATGCGAGTGTAAAAAACATTAGCATTTAAATCATTGATCCACCAAATGAACATTTACTATGCCAATGTATTAGCCCTATGAACGTTTTAACTTTACATATTTCAAATGTGAAAACAAATACAGTGTTTACCTATTAGTGTAACGACAAGTCCAGCAAAAAATAACCGAATAAATCAATATAAAATTTGAATTCGTTGTCCAGTTCGAAAACGAGAGACACTGCGTCAATAACTTTTCTTTTGTTTCGCGCATACAAGCACATAACGATTCCAAACATCATTATCGTAAAACTATACGTTTTTCGTCATTAAACATCTTTAAAACTTCAGGAAGAACGAAAATACAAAAAGAAAAAACGAAATAAGATATCTAGAGTGCGTTAACAATAAATTAACATTGATATCGGGTTGAAAAGCAATTATGAGCGTGTGCTCCAACGAGCTGCACATAAACAAGTTTGGTAACATTTATAACTCGAGTAAAAAAAAAGGAAGGCACAAATGACACCCATTACAATAGTGATTTCTTTGCTTGTGTCAACACACGAGTCTAAAAGATCAAGATAAGTCCGAAGGGAAACGTAGACGCAGCACACATACACGTATAAAATATACATATATCTCGAAGCGTACTCCCTACGGAGTTCGTACACGAGTGAACCTCAGCGAGTAAACCTGAACCCAACGTGTCGAACAACTATTTCTCGTGAAGCGAGCGAAGAAGAAAAAAAAAGTCAAAGAATTCCACAACGAGAAGCGGAGCCCGCGTAAAACGAGAAGAAAAGATAAAGAGGGAGAGAAAAAGAGAGATAGCCGTGGATTTTAACTATCCAAGCGCAAGCAAGCCCCGTCGAGGTAATAATAAACGCACTTTTAGCCCGTAATCGCGACAATCGAAATTCTCACGGCATTCAGTAGGAGCAAGCGGCACAGCATAGCAGTAGCAACAGAGAGCGGAGCCTGCTATTGCCGGCGCGTGCGCGCACCCCGGGAAAGTGCGGCGGCGGCGTTCTACTCTTGAAATCGATTTTCCCGATAGCAGCAGGAGCGCGTGCGGTGTATAGGCGGCGGGCGTGGACTCTCGGCGCGTATATAGCTCTCTCTCCCCCGAGAAGGAAAATCTGAAGGATGCGGGCGCCGACGGGGCATAATCGACTGCTCCTACTCGTCGGCTAGTACCGCCCGCTCGGCGCCCGGGATTTCTCTACCCCCCTTACCACCACCCGTTCTCTCTCTCTCTCTCTCTCTCTCTCTACTTCATGCAGCCTCCTTGCGCATCGATAAGCCAGAGCTGCTGTTCCTCGGGGCGGCGGGGATAATGGAGGAGCAGAGGAGAAGAGTCTAGGGGCAGCAGCAACCGACGTTTCGGAGAGAGTCCCGATAAGCGGCGCGAGATCGGCCGAAACACGCCCGAAGAGCCAGCCGAGCAGCTGGTAAACAAGTCTATTTGTTTCCCAGTTATGCCGAGAGAGAGAGAGAGAGAGAGAACGAGCGCAGGAGGCAAAAAGCACCGCGACAAAGATGATGATTCTTCCCCCTCCCGCTGGCCTCTTTCGCAGCGCGACAATTGAGTCAGGTGAATTTTAGTTTTCTGTTTTCTTTGTCGCGCATATACATGCAGGCTGGAGAGAGAGGCCCACGGCTTTGTGCGCTTAGAAACGACTGTGGCAGATTTTAATCGGCGCCGTTGACTTTGCACCCGAAAGATAAATCGTTGACGCGTCAGCTGGGCGCAACGACGGTTCTCCTTTTTTTTCTTCGACTGTTCGTATACCTTTTCGGTACCTTAGGTTTGATTAATTATTTTGTCGACTGGCTTGATTAATGCTTTAGCGAGTCCCTTTCGGGGGTATTCAGGCGACTTGTTGAGAGTGACAATTGTGTCTTGTGTTTACATGTTGTTTGCAGTTCATCGTTTACTCGATTCAATGGGAGAGAGAGCCTTAACAACGTCGGATTGCAGTGTATATTGTTTTATGTCGTTACAAATAAATATGTATTTGTTTTTAATAATTTATTTTTCTCTTTGAAATGCACAATGAAACATTTATTATAATTATCGTCATTACTGAAGCAATACGTTATTTAATTTTATCTCGACAATCTAAATTGCCCCAAGGTTATTATCTCAAATGTATTTGCAGATATTTTCGTTGAAACATTCAATGATATTGCTCATTATAAAAGTGTGCCCGATACTATTAAGTAAATTTAAATCGAATTTATCCGCAAAGAGCAGCTCGCGCGAAAATATTTCCAGGCTTTTTTTCTTTAAATCTCCTCCCAACGCTCATCGGTTATTATTAACCCAACAACCTGCGCATTAACAATTTACTTTTCAATTTCCTTAATGTCC
Organism: Anagyrus pseudococci; assembly: GCA_030522585.1. NCBI lineage: Eukaryota > Metazoa > Arthropoda > Insecta > Hymenoptera > Encyrtidae > Anagyrus > Anagyrus pseudococci. The sequence goes on along the minus strand of JAPYYQ010003013.1, from coordinate 18,255 downwards.
CTATATTTAGATCTCTATAGAAACGCATGCTTTCTCCCAAAACGATAGCGCAGTTTTTCGCATGTCATTCGAATGATAAGGAACAGCTAAATAAGCATCCAGCTTCTCCCCACCCCGCCTGTACTATTTTTTTTTCTTTTTGTTTCGAGGGACGTATTCGCATTTCCAGGGCCAGCTACGATGCTAATCCAAGAGAGCGATGTACTTTCGTCTCGATTGCGTTTTTTACAGAGCCGCACAGGCGTTTTATTATACGCGATTTCGTGTTACCCTTTAGCGTTGCGTACGGCCCGGCAGCAGATTGGGAAGAGTCGAGTGGGGAGGGGGAGGGTTGGAGCAAGAAACTCGAGTGAACTTGGGAGCAGTTAACCTCTTAACGGCCCCAAGATCCGTCGGTCCTTTGAACCCCCGGAAATTTTATTGTCCAACGCGAGCTTTATTATCAGCCGGGAGGAGTTTGAATATTCAGAGCGCTGGGGGCGGAGGGGAGGAAATGTGTAGCGGACGAAACGCGATAAAAGCCGATCTCGCGAGAGTAAAAGAGAGGGAGAGAGAGCCAACGTACTTGAACGCACGAGATTCTACGAGGGAAAAAAAAGAAAGGAGAAGCGGAGAAAATAAAACGAATGCAGCGCGCGAGCATTGACTCAGCGTTTAAAAATGTTTCTAGAGCTTTCGGATAATGCCACATTGACGCTACTGCTGTGCTTCTGCTGCTTCCCGAAATTTCGCTTTTCTCCGTCTATTAATGTTTTTTTTTAATATTTTTGCAAAATAGCGATTAGTAAAATAAAATGAATGTTTTCGAAAGTGCTTTGAATGAGTAATGTGCTCGTGAAAAATATTCGTGAGGATAGTATTTTTTCTGGACTACTATTTTATGTGTTTAGATAATTATAAAATGATCCCATTGAGTTAAGAGTTTCGGGATAATTGAGGAAACACTTATGTTGGTAAAATTGTAAGGTTGTGTAATCACAATCGGCTTTACGAAAACGAAAGTTGCAATAGTGAGAGTAATAATCAACAGAATCATTCGTACACGTTAAAAGAGAGAATAAATATTCTGAAATTCATAGTAATAACTGTTTAAAAATTTTTCAAATAAAATTTATAGATTTTTTTTAAGAAAATACATTTGTTTGTATTACGTTCGCTAATTCTGAACAATCAAGTAGCAATTTTTTATTTTTCAATCAGAATAATATATCCGATAAACTTTGTAAGAACGAAAAATCATAACTAAGAGGAATCGATTTTGATTCGCTATGAGCTGTAGTTCCAACAATAGCAGTGTTCAAATCTTTTGTTCGGTAAGAAAGGAAGGGAAGAAAGCTTAAAACTTTTAAGTTACGAAAAAAAAACACGTACACATACACTGCTAACATAGCGAAAACAATGGTGTACATATACTTTGTCGCCTAGTATACAATGAAATGGAAAGAATCTGTTATTTTATCACACTCTAAGCAAGACAATAGCACCTCTGGCAAACGTTACTATTCATACCTATGTTAAACGCCTTTCCGCGAAATATATAAATTAAATAAATTGGAAAAAGGCGATAGAACAATGGCTACCGCGCCACGAAATATAATACAATTATTCGAAAAGTACATAACCTTGAAACATATCGATATGTTTATTTCCTCGTCTAAACGGCAACAGCAGCTCGTTCTCTTATATATAGGCGTGTTCACGACTTATGCCGAATCCCGAATAAATAATTTGATAAAATAATTTTATTCTTAAACTCTTTAAATCCCAATCAAAATTTTTTCTCCAATCTCTCCCGCAACGCACTTTTATGCAATTTTATGCGAGCGTAAATCAACACTTCATTAAATTAGCCAACGCCGACTGGAAAACAATGCGAAAGGTCCACACATGCGTAGCGTGTCCGAGCTCTCCTTTTTTTTTCTGCTCACAATTTTACAATGTACATTTTCTCAAGCTCGATCGATACCAATGAATTACGAGGAGGAGAAGGAAAAGAAAATGAAAACGCGTAAACGCTCGCCGGTTTCTTTAACAGCGCATAACTCGCGCGTGTTTATCGCTGTGTGTGTGTACGTGTAAGCTTTGCCAATGTGTGAGTGTGTAGATCGTACAAACATTGGTAAAGCGCGAGAGGAGCGCAAACTCACGCAGGCATAGGTAGTCGAGCCAGCTGACAGTGTAGGCTGCAGGCTCGTTTGAAACTGAGGGCGAGGAAAAGGAGGAGAGGGGTCGAGTAGGAAATCAGCGCGCGCAGAGGAGAGCGTCTAGGCGCGACAAAGAACGCGAGCGCGTTTCTGCGAGAGAGAAAGAGAGGGCGAAATATAAGAAAAAGGCTTAACGGACGAGAGGCGAGCCACAAAAGTTTGCTAGAGAGCGAGTGAGAAAGAGAGCGAGCAGACATACGTAAGAAGGAGGAGGAGAAGCAAGAGGCTGGTGGTATATACGACGCGGCTGCGTACGGGAGCGAGAGAAGGAGGGCGCGCAGGCAGCAGCAGCAGAGTCTCGGCGCCTAATAGGTTCAAGGACGAGCGAGTCGTTCACACCGGCGCTGCTGCTGCTGCTGCAGAAACGGAGAGAGTATCTTGTGTGCTGGCTGCTGCTGCCGCTTGGCGCGCGCGCACACACACATGCCCCGGCGACCGAAAGACTTGCCGGGGCATAAAGATCGGCTATCCTACCGACAAAGCGCAAACCGCAACGTATGACGCTCGCTCTCTTGTAAGTCCGCTCTCCTAGTGGCCGGCTTCTTCTTCTTCTTTAGCGAAAAGTAGTTCGTTCCGGGGAATTCGCTCGACAAAGAAGGAGGCCCACTGGCCTCTCTCAACGTAGGAGAAGAGAGCAAGGGATCCAAAGGAAGAGGATGGGAGGGAGAGAAGAGAGAGAGAGAGCAGCCTGCCCTACGCCCGCCCACAGAGGATACAACGGAGCTCGTTCAACGCTGGAAGGAACTTGCCCCCCCGTCCCCCTTCTCTCTCTCTCTTTTGCTCACCTCTTTTTTAGCCCTCGAATATTGCCGAGACTATACTACTATGCCCCTGCTGGCCCAATGGAATTTCCGCTCCCGCGGGCTGACTTTTGCGAAAAAAATTCGCGAAATTTAGGAGGCTCCCAGGAGCGAGAGAGAGAGCCATTTGAATTTAGTTCGTAAATCACGCGCTCGTACTTTCGTTTCTTTTTATTTTCCTCTTTTTCGCGATGCAGCAGCAGCTACTCTGCGAGGGAGCCTATTATTCCCCGAGCATAATGACGCAGCTAAGAGAAGCGTCGAATTAAATAAAGATTAAAACAAGGAGAGCGTATAAAGCCGACGACGATGCTGGAGATAAAAGGGACGTATATTTTTCGCGCGAGGCCAACGTTTTCATTCCGAATGACTGATCGCGTCGTTGGAGGTAGGACAAAAAAAAAAGAGAAGAGAAGTAGAAGGAGAAAGAGAGAGAGAGAGAGAGAAAGACAAATAAAAGGTAACAGACTTTCGCTTTCGTATTCACACTGGGCGACCTGATCAAGTTCCTCGATGTTGTTTCAGGCTCAAAAAAGGAAAGCAAAAGGAAAAAAAACGAAGATAGTGTGGAGAGGGAGAGAAAGAGCTAGAGAGGTGCTAAACGACAAAGAGCACAAGTGCGCAAGTATACATCAGCGGCCTCAGCTGAACTTCAAGGGCTTCGTTACGCGGCCGGGAGTGTTACATCGGCTCCGGTGTGCGGGCTATATACCCCCCGGCGCACACCTACAGGCGTTAATGCCCTTTACACACCGACGCACACGCGCGTACACAAAATATTTTCTCTCTCTCTCTCTCTCTTACTCTTCACCGCGACAACGTACGTCAAGTATCATCAATTCCTCCCTCTTCTCTCCGCATCCACCGTCTAGACTTTTCGGCTTGCTTATCCTCAGGGAGTAGAGGCTATTAATTAATCAAGCAGCCATCGTCTTTCGTCGTGCCTTCCCCGAATCGCACGGAGAGTACAGCAACAGCAGCAGCAGTAATTCTTGCGCGGCCGGTAGTTACGTAACGGAACACCTGAGCCACTGTCGAGCGTACAGAGAGACAAGAAGAAGAAGAAGACGAAGAAGAAGAAGAAGCCGATGTGTAGCTGCGCAAAAAAAAATTTATCGCACGACTCGTTGAATTTTCGCTCTCGAGAAACAATCCCTGCGCAAAATTCTTCCTCTCTCTCTCTCGTTGAGGCGCGCGTGATAATTATTGCGGCAGATGCACGCGTGCGTGTGATAACGATCGAGAGAGAGGGGGGGGAAGTGCATACGCGCGCTAATGAATCGAATGCGCGCGCGTCGGCAACGCAACAGCGCTCTCGGCAGCTTCAAATACGTGCCGTATCCCACGCTAAAAGACCGAGAAGAGAGAGGCTCTCTCATTTGCAGTTTCCTGGACTAATAAAATATTCGCGGATATGTCTCTCTGCGTACGAGAGAGCGGCTTCCAAGGAATGCCCTCGTTGATTTGTCTAGCACAAGAAGACGGCTTGTGGCTTACTTTGCGAAATGATGCGAGCGCCCGTAGAGGGGGGGGGGCACAAGGAGTCTAGCGAAGATTCTTCTTGAGGAAGGCAGTGCCTATAGGAGAGGGCTATATTCGAGAGCGGAAAGAGGATCCCCTCGTTCTTTTGTCGAAATAACAGGTGCTCGGGGCTTTGCTTTCTAGCCTGGCAGTCTCTTTTTCGTATAAAGCTAAGGGAACAGCCGAGCCTGTCTTTTGGCAAGGATCGAGGGATACATTGCTGGCAAGTGTGTGTGTGTGTGTGAGAGAGAGAGAGAGAGAGAGAGAAATATCCTGTGGCTGCCAAGGGCACGCAAACTTTCGTGCTGATAGAGAAACTTTTTCACGAGTAAAGCACTTTGCGGAAAGGGCAGAAAGACAGAGAAGGAAAGAGAGAAGAGAAAAAGTGGCATCGCTACTCTGGCCCACTTTGCGTTCCCCGCGCCCTCAGAGAGCCATGGACGACGACAGCGGACGCGCTAACGAAGCGCGATTTAAAGAGCTCCGATGCCTCGCGATAACGTTCTCTCTCTCTCTCTCTCTCTCTCACTCCATTTTAGGTTCCATTTCTGCTTTTTTTCATTCTCTCTCACCCTTTCTCTCTCTCTCTCTCTTCGTGTTCGTTGTTTTACCTTTTTTTCCGTGCTTCTTTCTTTCGCGCTTTTGTTTCGAACGTTGTGCCGCGAGCACACGCCTACAACATTATTTTTTGTACCAATGCTGGCTCCTGCTGTGCGTTGCTTTTATTTTTTATTCGAGTCTACTACTATCCAGCGATTGATTTATGAAGCTCTCGTAGTCGCTTGGTACATGTGAGAGTTAGCTTGGAAATCAGTAGATCATGTAGGTTCGTTTAGCGAGTCTTCGTAATGTCATATACACTTGTAAAGTGTTCAATAAGACTGATATGAAATAAAAATTTTTGAAAAATATTTAAGCTGCCGTATACTTTGGCTAAATAATCTCCATAGAATAAAATTTGCTCATGTAAATACGATTGGAGCTAACGAATAATGAAAAAAAATTTTGATTAAAATCGAAAATTTTATAGAATCTTATTAGCATTAGTTTACATAACGATATCTCTTGGATTAAAGTAAGCTTCGGAACAAAAAAAAATTAGTTAGAAAACTTGCGTGAGCAAAAAGACTGAAAAAAAAAAGAAACAGGCAAGCGAACGGTCGTCCCATGAAAATTGAGCAGCTAATGAAAGAACGGGTTGGTAGAGGGGAGAGACTCGCTCTCGCATACGCACACGTGGTCATTGCGTAAAAGAAAAAAGAGAGCGCTCAGAGGAGCCATTTCTTTTACCCGCGGTCGTTGCTGCCGGTCCCACCGACGACGACGACGACGCCGACGACGGATAACGAGTCCAAGTGCAGCGAGGCGTTCCGCGAGCGAAGAAAATTGCCGGCTCATGATGGAAAGCGGGAGAGAAAAAAAAAAGCGAGAAGCCTGGGAGAGTAGTAGAGCGAGGGGAATTGGTGAAAAGCCGCGACAATGGGAATAGAGGCCCCCCGATGGACTGTCGGCCGTGTATACGTATGCGCGAGAGCGCCAGGGTTAAGTCAGAGCAGCTCTCTTTCTCGCTCGCTCGCGAGAAGTATACAGCCGGCAGCGGGTATCCGGGCCAAGGCCCCCCTCCCCTCCTCGGCCCGCTGCTCGCGCGCGCACTCACAGCGTTCCGCTCGTTTTCTTTCTCGCCTAGGTTACGTCGTCGTTTCTACATCGGGCTCACCGAGCGTAAGCGCGCCTATCTCTCTTTTTCCCTCTCTCTCGTGACCGCGGTGCGACTACGCGTGAAACCATTGCGTTATAGCCGAAATCGATCTCTGCCTCGTCGTCTACGGTGAAAGGGCATCACCGCCGGGCCAGGGGAGGGAGGCCCTGGAGAAATGGGAAGCGAACTGGTGTGCCCCCTACCCCTGTGCCAGGCTGCGCACACTCTTGCGCTGGAAGGGGCGGCCGGGGGGGGGGGGGGGGGGGGGGGGAAAAGCGGCGGCGGGGGGGGGAGGGGGGGGTGGGGGGGGGGGGGAGGGGGGGAAGGGGGGGGGGGGGGGGGGGGGGGGGTCGGTTTTGCTGGGGAATGGCGTGCGAGGGGCATTTAAAGAAGAGTAAACAAAATAGGAGGCGAAGAAAAAAAAAACTTACCCTGCATTTTTAGCAGCAGCAATGGACATGTGCCTCCTCTCATCGAGGTTAGACGGATCGAGATACTGGCAGGGATCCGTCGTTGTCAGCGTGGCTGACGGCTCGTTGGATGCGCTGCTCGCGCAAAGCCGGCCTATCTTCTCGGCCGAGCAGTCTCTGCTTGTCCTCCTCCTGCTCGTCGTAGTCGTCGTTGTCGCAGTCGATGTGCTGCTCGTCGCGACGACAAAGTCGGCCAGCCAGAGCGCAGTGGTGGTAGGCTAATGCCACTTCAACTGGACGGGCGGCCGGCCGGCCGGGCACTCTGGCACTGCTGCTAGCTCTCGTCGCCGGCGGGACGACTTCAATTTGCGTCATTCACCAGCGGAGCACACTGTATATGCCAGCGAGTACGCGCGCAACCCGAGAGCGGTAGTCACAGAGAGAGAGAGAGAGAGAGAGAGAGAGAGAGAGAGCGCGCTATACTAGCAAGCGCCCGAGCCGTGCGATCTTTGCCACGGCGAGAGGCCTATTATCTTCTCGTCCCACATAAGAACACCACTTAGCACTGATTTCGGAACGTCACTTCAGCAAGAGAGCTTGAGAGGCGAGGGGGGCTTTATATACTCGAGGGATACGTTGACGGATAAACGCACCACTCTCTTTCTCTCTGATGTAACACCGGCAACACGATATACTCTCTCCTCTACACATACGCATACGCGTTTGCGTATGTGTTTACACTTGCTATCACCTCTGCGAATCGCAGGCTTGACCGTGAACTCGCGAGCTATTCGGAGGGCGGCTGCTCTCCGTCCGTTTCTTCTCGATGTATATTTGTTATCGCTTGCTGCGTTAAACAACGCACTATCCTCTCCGCCAGCTCTCCTTTTCTCGTCGACCGTAGAATGGCGTGGAAACGGAGGGGAGTTTGGGAGGGAAGGACAGCAGGGGGGATGCAAGTTTCACACTCTGGCCAGCAAGTTGCGGCTCGACGAGCAAGTCTTCTGCGTAGCACGTGCTGCGGCTTTTATCACTCCTACACGCTGGGACTTGCTCCAAGTCATTTTGCGGCTCTGGGCCCGCTTGCTGCTGATCGGCTCATTTCGCTGATCCGGCAATCGCCAATGCATCGACACCTGCAAACACACATCAACATCAGTCGTAATGAATAAGCAAGCCAAGGATAATTAATCGCCGTTAATTTCGCGCGGCAGAAAGAGCCCGATATCTAGTACTCGAAAAAAAATAAAGGCGTGGATGAGGCCAAAAACCCGTGGCCGTACAAGCGCGATATTCTCGTCAGCGGGGTATAACCTTGAGCCGCGAGTAAAAACTCCCGCTTATAACGCCGAGATACGAGAGCGCGCGAGGGCGAGAACCCCTCCCCTTCGATTGTAATTTCGGGCTAGGTTTTTTGCCACCTCTCTCTCTCCGTCTCTCGTGGGATTTACCCAGCCGGCGAATCTCGGCCCACCGACGAAACTTACAAGGTGGCTAACTCGATTTCGTCTTGGATTAACGTCGGCTATCTCGAGCGGGGCAAAAGCTTAGTTGATTAAATAATGGAATTTAGCGGGCACTTGCGCCCCCGCAGCATCTCGATGCCACTACGCGCTCCCTCCCCGACGTTTCGAGATGATTGAACTGGGGGGGCTTTTCTGCGCGAGAGCCGAGCTTTTTTGTTAGCGCCTAAGCTGCTGAGGAGAGATCCCCAGGAGAATTGTCTCGAAGAAAAGCGGTAATGCGCATATACAACTGTTCGCTTGATATTTATCGCATATTAAACACTCGGCCACGCGTGTTTGTTTGTTAGCGCGAGAGAAGCTATACCGAGTGAAGGAGAGAGAGAGAGAGAGATTTATAACGAGCCGATGCACTGCAGCAGCGCATACGTTCCAGTAAGAATAGCAATATCAGCTTATCGCGCGCGAGAGCCGTAATGCGCTTGGCCGTCTCTCTCCCTCTCTTTCTCGAGGACCGCGTCAAGTTCGAGAATATTCGACGCGTCGCGCGAATTATCATCGCGGCAAGAGAGCGAGAGAGAAGGACCAGTTCGACTCTTGCCAACGCCTAATTAACCAAGCTGTTTTCGCCGAGATACCAAGCAGCTGGAAGATACGTTACACTAATTGTACATCCTATTCGATGCGAGGGCATTGTGTAAACAAACAAATGAAAGCAAGCCTAGTATTGCCTGAATTGTCCGGACGTTGCCTGTCGTCGTTATGCAGGGGGGGGGCAGTGTCGCCGGCCGGCGAGATTCAACGTATTTGCTTTTCCAAGAAAAACGAAAACAACGGGAGCACGACGCCCCGAATTAGCATTAGCCGTTCCGCGATAACAAAAAAAATAAACGCGCCTTGAGCGGCTCGCTCCGGGACTAAGCGCGCAATTAGAGAGACAGAGAATGCACAACAGAGTCGGAGAGAAGGTGAAAAACGCGAGAATTAGCCAGGCTGGCGATGTAGGGGGACCCTGGGCTACGGAAAGAGAGAGATGTAGTCGTCGAGTTGGACGGACCGAGTGTGTTCCACTCGCGTCCTAACCTCCTTGCCTGCGGGCTCCGGTTTTGCACTGCTCCGGAGTCTCCGGACGACGCCGTGATATCACACACTGCGCGCGGCTCTGCGGCTTCTCGTAGCTCTCTACATGTACAACTGCAATAGAGTATGCTCTCCCCGCGGGGCAACGTAGTCACCACACCATCACACACACGACCGCACCGCAAGAACACTCACTTGACCTCGAAACGAAAACACGCGACGACGCCGAGATACGTACACAGCGTGCACGCACTGTATATTATACGTATGTACACATGCATATACATACACGCACGATTATAATTCTATCTCTCTTTCTTGCTCGCTTGCGCTCTCTTTCTGCTCACGATGCGCAGGAGATAATGAGAGGCGCGATGACGGGACACCGGCGTGTGTACACGCACACGCAGTATAAGAGCGAAAGATATGCCGAAGTGCGGAGAGGAGGAGGAGGAGGAGGCAGTGGACGAGGCGAGGGAAGGTGTAACGTGCGCGCAAGACAGGCCGCAAGAGAGAGAGAAAGATACGCTCGCTTCCGTGGCAGCGCCGAGGACTGATCTCCTTTTCGTGCGCGCAGCCGAGCCGAGGCTCCGACTGTCCGCGAGACTCCTCTCTCCGCCCCTCCCGTCGCCCACCCGCCCGCTCCCTCTCGCTCGCTCTATCTCTCTCCTGAGGCACAAGGTTAGGTTAGACTCCGAGCTCAACACCGCGAGGTTAGGTTACTCGCGATGTCCTCCTCCTCCTCGACCTCCTCCGTCTTCGGACTCCATTCTATACACGGCTTAGTAGGCGACTCCTACTCCACACCAGCTCGGGATTCGCGGTAGCTCTCGGCGTCGGCGTTTCGCCCGCTGCAGCAGTGAGACTTTTCTCCGTATGCCCCCGCGTTCGCCTGCAGAAGCGCCTCCGTGGCCTAATCTCTGTCCCGCATATCCACGCAGTATTTATTTAACCCTGTCCTCCTACGCGCTCCGTTTCCCGAAAGCACACGCACGGGCCGGGGAGGGAGGAGGAAAAGGCTGGAGGTGGAGGGGGGGGGGAAGAACTGCACTCACACGCCGATGACCAACCGTATCAAAGTCGACGACGACATCGCTCGCGTGCTCCTGTATATGCGTCACGAGGGCAGAAGGGAGGGAGCTCGGCAACGAGGCACATCGGGCCGGAGGAGGCTCCGTTGGCTCCGCGAGAGCCAGGAGAGCCTGCTATTATTTTACGTTGAGCGGACAATCCGATTTCGGCACGTCGCAAGAGGGCCCCCCTAAGCACACGGCGGCGCAGCTCCTTTTTTACGTGGCGCGCGGCGGCGTGTGTGTATGTGCGCTGCTGCTCCGCTATCTCGCTCCCTCTTCCCTGTGCTCTGCTGCACTTGATTATCAAGCACAAGAGCGGCACAGCGGCGGCGGCCCCGCGCGTGTGACGTCAGGCGCGCGAGCAGTGCACACGGGGACACACATGCACTGTGCGTGCGATGCTGCTGCTGCTACTGCTGCCGTGAGTGCCGCTGGCACCGATGCCGCAGCGGCGACGGCGGCGGCAGCAGCAGTTGGCTCGCAGGGGGACCTATATAAACACCGCAAACTTAGCGGCTTGTCAACAAGCTGCCAATAGATAACGATAGCCTCGTAGCCGACGAGGACGTCTTGCTCGTCGTCCTACTACACCTCGTGCTTGCTATATCCACCTCCGCACTTTCTCGCCGAGAGCTATATATGCGCGCACACCTACAGACACGTACACAGTCGCGCGAGCAGCAGTGCTCCGGCTGTTCCTCGACGATTACGACTCTTTCCTCCGCTACGTCTCGTAGCCTATTACAAACGTCAGGCTCTTTATGGCGTGGCTGATTCCCGGGCCTGTTGCACACAGGGTCACACATTTGCGCGTATCTTCGGATAAAAAACACAGAAAGAGAGAGTAATAGGGATAGAAAGAGAGAGAGAGAGAGAGAGAGAGAGAGAGAGAAGCGAGTCTCACACACACTTACACTGGAGAGCGCGCTAGCGCTGCCCCCGGGGCCTGGCGGCGACTCGACCAGCCGTGCCCTCGGCGACACGGGGCTCCGTGCTGCGTCGGGGGGCCACGCTCCCCGGGTGGCGCTGTTCAGCTGCAGCGACCAGCCCGCACCGCTGCTCCGGAGAGTAGACGATAGAGCCCTTGGGATTTCGCCGAGGCTTGCACACACTACAGCCGAACTACTACACAAACGGAACGCGCACGACCGGACGCGCGCGCGACCGCGGCTGGAGGGCACACGAGACAGAGATAGATAGAAAAAGCAAGAGAGAGAGAGAGCAGGCGGCTCTCGCTCGGGCCGCCGTCTCCGCGCACTGCTGCTGCTACTGCTGCAACCGCGGCCGACTCCACCTCTCTCTCTTGGCAGCGCCAGAGGGGTGGGGGGCGAGGAGGTGGAGAGCAGCTCCCTTTTACTCGGGAGAACTCGCGGGGGCAGGCACGCAACCGAGGAACCTGGTGGTGTGTTGTTGCTGCTCACCGTGTGACCGTGTCCGTACGCGCGGCCTGCCAACTGCAGCGGTGTAGAGAGAGCGAGAGAGCACACACGACCCAGGCCGCCGTGTACTGCGCTGTCCGTGTGTATAATACGCACCTCTCTCGCGCGCCGCAGCGATGCCCGCGTATATAATGCCTCCTCGATGGCAGTGCTTACTCGCGGCAGGCGAGCTCGGGAGCAGCAGCGGGGCCGCTACTTGCCGTCGTGGCCGCGAGGCGGCAGCAGCGTCCGAGAGCGCGCGCGCCGTTCTCGCCGAAATAGGTGGCCGTGCTGCTGGCGGCGAGTGTTGCGTCGCTCTCTCTCTCTCTCACCCACACGCGGCAACACGCACGGGAGACCGGCCGAGCGGCTCCGATGTCGCCCGAGAGCGATTCAATATCAAGAGCACGACACGACCTGCCTGCCGTCGCCGGCTGGCTGCCCCGCTGCGCGCGCCGTGCAGACAACGACGGGCCCCGCCGCCGTATGTGCGCGAGCGTGTGTCCCTCGGCTGCTCTCGCTCGCGCCGCCGCAAGCTCTACCTCGTCGTCGTTCCCTTTCACCCGGTGTTCGCGCGCGCTCGCACATAATCCGCTGTTGCTGTTGTTGCCGTCGTCGCCGGCGCTATTGCTCGCTCGCTCTACCTATGCCCCGGCGACGACGGCGCTTCGCTCTTGGAGGTAAATGTCCCAGTTACGCGGCCGCCCCAGCGCCGCCTTCTCTCTCTCTCTCGGCCGTTACGCCGTTATCGACGTTTTTCCTCGAGCCGACCCTCTCTCTCCTTCTCCTCCTTGGCGCAGCTATCTTGCGCTCGGTAGACGCGTCACAATATATCGCGACTCGAGCTCTCCCTTTCCTTCGTAACAGCGACGCGCTTCTCGCGCCGAGAGTCTTTTGTGACGATTTGACAAATTCACTTGTCGGATAGCATCCTTAAACTTACCTTCGAGCTTTCGCATCTTCTACTTGAACCTGTGCGTCGAGCTATTTTCTAGAAAAACGTAAGGAACTTGGAGGAAGGGGGCACTCGGAGCTTTCGTACCCTAAGCGCGGCCTCTTGCATCACGCGTGCATTGTATCCTACACGCGTGCTTCTCCCCATGCAAATGATTGTTTTTTAGTCTATACTAACATGCTATACAGTTCAACGTAAAAATTTAAATTTACATTCATTTGACGTACACAACTCCGTGCTCATTCGTATTTATTGATCGAATATGAATAGTAAACATTTTCAAGTCAACATATTATATCATATATCGTCGTTTTAATAACCACCATCCAACATTCGAATCATCTATTGTTCGAACTACGTTAGCCAATGCAATCGGCCAGTCTTCTCGGCGAGCTGCCTGGCCGTCGTGCCCGAGCGATCCTCGATATCGCTCCTGGAGCAGTTGGCAAGCAGCTGGGAAACTCGCTGTTGATCAGCAGCGAGGGCCCGATGCAGGGCGGTCAGTCCGTCGGCGTCCTGGGCGTCGGGATCGGCCCCGGCGCGCAGCAGCAGTTCGACTATCCTCGCGTGGCCCTGGCTCGCCGCCCGCTGCAGCGCGGTCGCCCTGCCGGAGCGCGTGGTCGCGTCGACCCTTGCCCCACGGCTCAGCAGCTCCTGGCAAACGCTCGCGTGGTTGTTGCGCGCCGCGTAATGCAGGCCGGTGTAGCCGGCGTTGTCCTCGGCGTCGACTGCCGTGCCCCGACTCAGCAGCAGCCGCACCCGATCCAAATCCCCGCTCTGGGCTGTGTGTTCTCGGTTTTCAATGTTAAATCGGAGAGAAATCGAGATCGCGCTGTTGCTTTTAAAAGAGCTTTTCTCGCAAGTTTTGGACTTGCTAGTTTGTTACTCACCTGCGGACCATATACCACGTTCGAAATCTAACTCCGATAGGGTTTGTCGCGTTGAATCGCCGGCTCTACAATCGCAGCATGAACCCTCGGCGTGCTCGTGGTTTCTGGAATCCATCACTGATTGATACTATGTCTATCTGAAATCTACTATACAACGGATACTTGTAGAAAACATAAGTGTACACCGAAACTTTGGGATAGAGATATAGGAGTAGAGAGAAAAAAATTAACGTATATAACATTTAGACAATTTGTTTTTATATTATTACAATAATTTATAACATAAATATGTGTACATTACACAAGCACGAATGTAAGTGATAATTTTAATGTATTGTTATTTTAATATTATTTGTATTATTATTATCGAGTCACGTATTTACCAAACAGTAGAAATTTTTTTTCCATAAAATATGACGTACAATTCATCAACGACAAAGTCAACATACAGCTCGTAGACAATAAAATATCAAAACGGGTTTTCTTTTTTTAAGGCATCAAGTTTAATATTTTAATTGATTGGTACGATAATTCACAAACACGCTACATCACTTTTCAATAATCTAGTTAAGTACGCAACTATTGTAGGCCGCGATTTTAAATTGAAAATAAACGTCGTTCGTATAATAAAGTTCAATAAGTGATCACTTACAATGTAATATGTATATGTACTTGTTGCAAACAAAATATTTTATGATCATTCAAATATTCATCAATATCGATAGTAAAGGGAGGTACATTTAATATTTTGTTTTAATGCAACGTTTATTGCACAATTTCCATTTTGTTGATTTTCAAGAGTCTTTAAATCGTTAACTTGTTCAGTGTATATATTATTCTATTTGTATATTGAAATAATAATCGCTACATCTTTGATTTCTATCACTCTCCTATAAATTATTTTTATTTTAATAAGCAGTACGGGCTTATCGTGCTCGTTAAAGTTATGTTTCCGTTCTGTCAAGTGTATGGAATCCAAAAAAAATCTGAATAAAAAAAAGGAGTAAAACTATCAAAAATACTGAATATACTCTTTATATGAAAAGAAATACAAAGTACACCGAGTATAACATCTAAAATCCTGCATCTCGCGCGTATTATTATAAAAATTCACCAGTCCATTATTTTCGGTTTTTGTATTTTGTATAATTGTTAACTAAAAGCGTTATAAATTGGTCCTCAAAAATTCATCATTCTTAAGACGTTACAATCATCGAGTGCATGCATGTAAAACGATAAAACAGATTTTAAAGCGTAAAAGTTTTTCGAAAAACTTGAAATAAAACATTGGAGGGTCGCTACATAATGTTTTCGGCGTTCTTACACAATTATTTTGATTTTTAAACAACAAATTCGACATTTCATTATGATATTGCAATTTTGTAACGCTCGCGTATGGTTGAGCCTGGTCGTACAAATAATTCCTTTTTTTTCTTTTTCTTTTTAGTTAAAGACATTGAGATATTGCGACAATATTTTAAACTTCTCGCTGTAAAGTCCATAAAATTTCCGCCTCGCCAGTGCTGCATATTACTTTGTAGCCCAGCTCGGATAAAGTATTTATAACAGAAAGTGGAGATCCTGGAATGTTTGTTAAATCATTAAAAGTGTCTCTAGTTTATCTAAGTTAATAAAATAGACATGATAGTTACCTTTGATAACGATGCCATTGACGATTTCAGCCCCTGTTGGAGGAAATCTTTTCGACAACGCTAGGATTTCGTCATTTGTCAAGCCAAAAACAGCACAATCCAATGCAAAAGGCGACCCTTTCACAGCTACATAGTAGTAAGTTTCGGTACTTATCAAGTGTGCTATTTTTTCAGTTATTTTACACTCGGCTTCAGACATTTTTACGGCCGTTTGTTAACTGCACGGAATTCAAACCTCGTTGTCTTTAAGTTCTAAAATAAAAGTTTTCTACATTACTTGACATTCACTAAAAATGTATAAATTATTATATATTCTTATTAAAATAATAAAATGACTAAATTTGTTGAGGGTTTTAAGCAAAAATACAAAGTTAGAGTAATTACATATTTTATTCAAGTCCATTTGTTTTTTTTTGTATGTACAATTGACAGATTCTATTAAAAGAAATACTGAATTAATATTTCTTCAATTAATGTGACAAAAAAATGTTTTCAATAATGTATTATAAAACTTTAAAACAGCTTCATGGAATGTGAAACAAGTCATATCTTTTAGTGATTGTGTCAAAGTAAGCATGAACAGTTATCATTAAAATTTGCCTAGTTCTATAGTCTTTTATTTTAATTCCAATTTTGCTCAGTATCTCGGAGGATATCTTTCTAAATGTTGTTTATGATGACTATTATTTTGCAGTATATGACTGGCTGCTGTACGGCTAATAAGTTGTGGTAAAGGAGTAAACTTTCTGTGATGAAATTCTTCTGTAGTAGGTGGATTTTTCCAGAACTTCTTGAATTTTATCTAGATAAATTTCCAATAAATCATTAATGAAATTTTCTCACAAGTGAGAATAAAATTACATTCAATATTGCTATAATTACCTCTGATTACTGCTTTAGATTGACTATACAATTTGATTATCAAATTTATTGCTGTTGACATATTTCTTGTTCCAAGTTTTCAATGGATCTCCATATCTCTTAATTTATCTCAGTATTATATCTGGTGTAAAGCAGATTTCAGTACTGCCTTTGATTATCAATCTTTCACAGCCATTAAAAACAATTTTTTATTTAATCAAAACACTTTACACAGAAAAACAATCTGTTTCTTCAGTTTTGTTGCATTACATGGACATACGACTGATTGCAATACTTGTAGAACTATTTGTTAAAGATCTCCAAACCTGTTTTCTAAATTAATCCCAGATGACTTCCATTATCTTCACTAGATTATCACCAATACAATAAAATAACAAGCTTGAACTGAGGCACTTCAAAAAATTCCATCTATCACCAACACTATATATTTCGAGGAAAAATCACGAGATTAACGGGATTCACACTTGATTACTACTCTAATTACTCAACTCGCGGGTTTCCTAACCTGTATCCAATATAAACACTCCGGCCACCGAGTGCCGACCACGGCAGTTCTCGATCATCATAATAACAATAACATTTCCCAGAAACCGGAGTACAGTTGCAGAAGCAGCACGTGGTTGAGTCGCGCGCATATACGCGAAAACTAATAATGTTGACCCGAAGAGGCTGGTAATTTCAGCAAGCGTTGTATTTTCTTCGCGGTACGTCTTAAACAATCGTTGACAAGTACGTATGCTAATGCGAGGAAAAGTGTTTTTAAAGGCAAATTTTAGCACGGGTTGGAAGGACGAAAGATTCGCGGGATAAGCGAGGAACCTGCTGGAGTCGGCGGGAGGAAGGTATACAGCAGCGTTTGCGCCTCGGCACGCAACAAAATAAAGCGTATAAACACGCTTACTCGGCGAAAATTCCTGGCTAATTGCCTTAGCGCGAACGGATGTAGGGTGTTGCAAGTGTTGTAAGTATAAGCCGATCGGTGCGGCACGAGAACCTACTAAAGGGGGGGGGGAGGAGGAGGGGAATAAAAGAAAGAGATATAAAGAAATATAGTTGTGTAAGGGAGAAGAAAGAAGAGCTTGTCGCTCTCTGTCTCACCTGCTTTGATGACTGCTTCGGGCTCGGGCTCGGAAAAGTCCTTTCTCATAGTCCACATGTACTCATTGTAGTCCTGCTTGACGCTCGTGCTCGACGAGGCGACGACCTTGTAGCCGAGGACCTCGAGAGCCGTGAGGATGACGCAGGGATGCTGGAGATAGACGATCGTCGAGTCGTCGCAGTAGCCTCCCGAGGCGAAGCGACTCAACTGCTCGATGTCCGCCGCTGCAATGCCACATATACGCACATTACACGCGCTTCTTTACTCATCCGTCGACTGGCGCCGTTTCTCTCCCTCGCCGATATCGAGGGGCGAGGGGGGGGGGCGCGTTATTAACAGCCGCAAGACTGACTCTCTTAATTCTCACCACAATCATGTAAGGAAAGGAGGGAGGCATAAAGCAAGGTAGACGAGCTGTTAAAGGGACAGACGGCGTTGAGCCGAGAGACACATAAAGAGACAAAGGGGAGCAGGCAGGCTAGGAGAAAGAGAGAGAATATTATTGTATACCTTTGAGGCCGGACACAAGTACTCTCCAGGGATACCTGTGACCGTAGGATGCAAGGTTACCGCGAACCAGAATGTATGGCATCTGTGATACTGAGACGAGCACACGACAATCTGCAAGAGACACGCAGGCACAGGCGTTTAGTAATATAAGTATACATACACATCTACCTATGCGTGGCGTTAACCCAATCGCTGTTACGACATGTAGAGCACAGTGCCCGCGTATGCATGGTGTGCTCGCTGCGCTGCGCGGCTTCTTATCTCGCGGTGAAATCTCTCTCGCGCTCGCCTCTCTCTCTCTCTCTCTCGCCGACTTGTGTATACACACGCGGCCAGCCGAGCAGAACACGCACTCTCTTCGGGGAGCGGCAAACTCGTATTATAATGCGGGGACTTGTTTAGCCTGACGCTGCGGCGCACTCGGAGCCTCTCCGGATGTCACGAGCAATGGAACGCGGAGAGCAACAGTTTGTTCACTCTGCTGCACTGTGGGGGGATACAGAGAAAAAAACCGCTGCTAACTATCTTAGCAGTGTGCTTTCTCAACAATAATATGTAACTGAAAAACAATTTTCGATTAATATTTAAAATTACTTGAA
>JAPYYQ010003012.1:0-13931 GCA_030522585.1 Anagyrus pseudococci | reverse complement strand
ATAATAATAATAATAATAATAATAATAATAATAATAATAATAATAATAATAATAATAATAATAATAATAATAATAATAATAATAATAATAATAATTATTATTATTATTATTATTATTATTATTATTATTATTATTATTATTGTTATTATTATTATAATCTTTTTCTTGTATTTTAATTTGTACAAAATTTAAGGTGGGTGACTTGCAATACGCTTCACCAGCTACGGTTTCTAGAGCTGGCATGGTTTACGTAGATCCAAAAAACTTAGGCTATCAGCCATTTATGGATAAATGGATTAATAGTCGTGGCACGTCAGAGCATAACATTTTGCGAAACATGTGTGAAAAATACATTCACTCAGCAATTATATACATTCTCGAGGGAACGATTGGTCTTCAACAAGGACCCCCGTTAAAACTAATTATTCCGCAAACGAATCTCAATATGGTATATAAAAAATAATAATATTGATAGACTGACAATAAAATCATTGAAAATCCATATTTTTAGGTAGTCCAGCTTTGTTGTACATTCGATGCGTTATACCCGAAGGCAGCAATTGACGAATTTCTTTTCGAGGAGGGCAAAGAATATTCGGAAGATGAAGAAACACAGCTGCGCGAAAAAATAGTTGCGCGCGATGAGCTACTCGAGGCAGTCTATATTCAAGCCTGCTACTGCTCCCTTGGCGCGGCTATTGTATCCGAGTCGCGAAAAGATTTTGATGATTTTATGAAAAAAGTATCGGGCCTCATGATGATTGAAGATACGTTGGAAAAGCCTGCGGGCGTTCGTTACATTCCTGTTAAATATAATCTTCTTTACGACTACTTGCTCGACGTGAAAAAAAAAATTTGGGTACCCTGGAAAAGTTTGGTGCCAAAATATTTGCATGACCGTAAAAAACATTTTATGGAGATCCTAGTGCCTACAGTTGATACAATCCGAGCCAACTGGTACGTTAATCTTATGAACGACATGAATCGACCTCTCATCCTCGTAGGAGAGACTGGAACTTCAAAAAGTGCCATTATTATGGATTTTCTTCGGAATCTCAATCCAGAAAAATATGTAAACTTTTTTTCAACTTTTAGTAAACTTGTTTATTTTTTATTTGTTCATTGTAATGAATACCCTTGATATTGTAGAATAATTTATCGATAAATTTTTCTTCGAGAACAACTTCAATGGACGTGCAACGAAATATTGAATCTGTTGTGGAAAAAAGAACTAAAGATGTTTACGGTCCACCTCCAGGGCGGCGCTTAATAATATTTATAGATGATATGAACATGCCGATGGTAGACACTTACGGCACTCAACAGCCTATTGCTCTTTTAAAATTGTTGGTTGAAAGAGGCGGCATGTACGATCGAGGAAAAGACTTGAATTGGAAACGTATTAAAGACATAGGTAAACATAAATGAATATTTAAGTTATTCGTTGACTAGCAAAAGAAATTGCTGATTAAATAACACGTTCCTCGGAATCTAGGCTATTTAGCTGCTATGGGCAAATCTGGAGGAGGTAGACACGATGTAGATCCTCGATTCATATCCATGTTCTCGGTATACAATGTAACTTTTCCATCGGACGTTACCTTGGAATACATTTACCACAGCATACTCTCGGGTCACATAGAAATTTTCGCCCCGGCGATACAAACAATTTCCGAGGCAATAATAAAATTAACTTTAGGATTGTACAAGGTACAATTACTTGTCTATAGTTAATCTTCATAATTTATATCCATTTATTTCATATCTATTGCAAAGCCGAAAATTCCATTTCATTTAAAGCTTATTGTTGTCGAATTGCCTCCTACGCCATCGAAATTTCACTACATATTTAATATGAGGGATTTGTCGAGAGTAACGGCAGGCTTATTGCAAAGTAGTGGCAACCAGTTTAAACTACCCCAGCAGTTTGTTCGGCTTTGGAGAAATGAATTCACCCGAGTATTCTGCGACCGCTTGATTTCTAAAGAGGCAATAAAAATTCATTATTACTCTGTCATGAATTGTTGTGTTGGAAAGCACAAAATTGTAAAGATAATATAATTAAATAATTGAAATGCAGGATCAAGTAGTCGTGCAGGCTCGGCTGGAAGAGAAATTAATGAGCATATGGAGCGAAGAGGATGAGGCGGGCGAGGAGCTGTTGAGTTATGTATTACGAAATCCGCTGCTTTTTGGAGACTTTCGCAACGCCTGCAACGACGAGGAGGTCCGTTTATATGAGGATCTGCTCGACTATGAGGCGGTCTACAATCTTTTCATGGAGGTGACTAACGGAGGAGGAGGAGGAGGAGGAGGAGGGAGAATCGCTTTGTTGTAACGCTTGAACGCAACCTCGAGCACTTGTAGACGACAACTTATTGCAGATAATGGACGAGCACACCGAGCGCCGAGGCAAGCTAAACATGGTACTCTTCAACGATGCCCTTGAACACTTGACGCGCGTTCACCGTAGCCTGCGCATGTCACGTGGCCATGCCCTCGTAGTCGGTGTGGGAGGCAGTGGACGCCGCTCGACCATTCGGCTCGCCTCCTTTGCCGCCAACTGCGAACTCTTTGAGATCATGCCCAGTCGTGGTTATGACGAAACAGCCTTTCGCGACGATATGAAGGTAGCTCTCGATATAACGCAGCTGCAAAATTACTACTCACCACTTACGCACAGCCTATGACAACTTGTCTACCTATTTTTTTCTTTCTCCCTTGAGAAATTACTAGCAATGGCCGGCGTCGAGAACACAAACACGGTTTTCATGTTTACGGACGAGCAGGTCGTCGACGAGAGTTTTCTTGAGATTGTCAACAATTTACTAACTACCGGCACGGTTCCAGCGCTTTACGCTGACGATGAAAAAGACGCGATAGTTGGAAGCTGCAGAAACGCTGCGAAAGAGGCTAACTTTGGCGTTACCAAGTTTGATCATTTTCCTTATTGCATATGTTATTGAAGCATGACACTTATTTTGTTTAGTTATTCATTATTTATTAGCTCTTTTCATAGCTTTGTTGGCTCTTACTTTGATTATCCTTGTTTTCCTTGTTAGGACTTTCATCGCCATCATTATATCATAGTCATCATAATTTTACAGAGAAAATGTGTGGGCATTTTTCCTGAAGAGAAGTACAGAAAACTTACGGATCGCCTTGTCAATGAGTCCGTCTGGCGACGTACTGCGAGGACGATGCCGGAGTTATCCTGGCCTTGTCAACTGTACTACCATTGACTGGATTTTCCCGTGGCCGGAACAAGCATTGCTCGCTGTCGCCAGTGTAACATTACGAGACGTGAGTTGGCCTACTTTTTCTCAGGTGGGGAGAGAGAAAGTAAAGTAATTTAAAAATTGTCTATTGCTAGAACCCTTACATACCGGAAGCCCATCGAGACGCGGTGGTGCATCACGCGGTACATGCGCACGTCCTTGTCAATGCCTACACTAGAGATTTTTTGACAAAGCTGCGCCGGCCAAACTACGTGACGCCTCGGCACTACCTTGATGCTCTGGAGACTTATGTGAATTTGCTCGACGAGCGGCGCGCTTACATCGAAGCCCAGGTGACGAGCAAGATATAATAATATAATACTATAAAAATAATGATGATAGCAATAATAATAATAACAATAATAATAATAATAATAATAATAATAATAATAACAATAATAATAATAATAATAATAATAATAATAATGTTGACGATTTCTCGAGTCAGTGCTCGCGGCTGTCGGGTGGCGTGTCAAAGATTGCCGATGCCTCGCGGACGCTCGACGAGTTGAACGCGATGCTGGCGGTGCAGGGGGTCAAGGTGAAGGAGCAAACGCTACGCTGCGAGTCCCTGCTGGTGGAGATAAGCGAAAGTACCGAGATCGCGGTAGCGAAAAAGTCGGAGAGCGAAGAGAAGCGCCAGGAGATCGGGGAGCGCAACCTAATAATCGCTAAGGAGTCGGCCGAGGCGAGGGTGGCGTTGGCCGATGCTCAGCCGGCCCTGGAAAATGCGCGCAAGGCCCTGAGCGAGCTCGACAAGTCCGACATTACCGAGATACGATCGTTCGCGACACCCCCGGAGCCGGTCCAAGTCGTCTGCGAGGCCGTTGCCATCCTGCAGAACGTCAAGGAGATATCTTGGAAGAGCGCGAAAGGCATGATGAGCGATCCGAACTTTTTGCGCATCCTCCAAGAGATGAACTGCGACGAGATAACGTTCAAACAGCAACAGATGGTCAGGGCCCATCTGAAAAAATCCAACAAAATGGAACAGATGAAGATGATCAGCAAGGCCGGCTACGGGCTCTACAGGTTCGTCCTCGCCGTCCTCGACTACTGCTCTGTATTTCGCGAGGTAAGCCGACTGCTCTGTGCGCATATACCTTTATATCCACGTTCTCTGTCTCTGTCTCTGTCTCTGTCTGTCTGTCTGTCTCTCTCTCTCTCTCTCTCTCTCTCTCTCTCTCTCTCTCTCTCTCTCCCTCCCCCCCCATTTATACTGTGTGTACTTGCCAACAGGTCAAGCCAAAAATGGATAGGGTAAAGGAGCTCGAGCTCGAGTCCGAACGGGCCAAGCGGGCACTTGAAAACGAGGAGCGGGCTTTGGAAAAATTGACAAAACTCCTGCACGATTTGAACGCGACCTACGAGACTGCTATGGCTGACAGGCAACGCTTGCAGGAAGAAACTGATCTATTGCAAAGACGACTGATCGCTGCTGACAAATTGATTACGTAAGCCAAACTGCCATAGGCACAGTGGTTAAACATTTCAAAACTGGACTAATCATCATGTTCTTATTTGTCTGTCGTACGGCTAGTGGCTTGTCATCGGAGAACGAGCGCTGGAAAAAAGAACTGGCAGGATTGAAGGTCGAGCTCGCCAAAATCGTGGGTGATTGCTTGCTGTCCTCCGAGTTCTTGTCATACCACGGTCCCTTCACCTTTGAATTTAGAAACCAAATGCTCTACAAAGATTGGCAAGAAAGTATTTTGGAAAGAGACATCCCGCTCTCGCAGCCGTTCAGAATCGAAAGTCAACTTAGTAATGACGTTGAAATAAGCGGGTACGTTGTTCTTGTTATTCCTCGTGTTTAACAATTACATTCTCAAGTGTCAAGTCGCGCAATCAAGCACAATTGTCATTTCTGCCCGATTTTACAGCTGGAATTCGGAAGGCCTGCCACCCGATGAATTGTCCATTCAAAATGCCATTCTCACCGTCAGATCCTCTCGATTTCCGCTTTGCATTGATCCCCAACAGCAGGCGCTCAGATGGATAAAAAAGCGGGAGGAAAAGTTTAGTTTAAAAATACTTACCTTTAGCGACTCTGACTTTATAAAACAAGTGGAAATTGCCGTGAAATATGGCTTTCCAATACTTTTTCAAGACGTTGACTACGTTGATCCGGTACTTGATAACGTCGTTACCAAAAATATTCAAAGTATATTATTTTACTACCATTTATTATGCATATTTTTATTCCTTTTATAAATACGTTAATTTGTTTAAAAATGTTATAGCTGTTTCTGGGCGAAGTTTCATCGTCCTTGGAGATAAAGAAGTTGATTATGATCCACGCTTTCGTCTGTACTTGACGACAAAACATTCAAATCCAATGTTAAATCCAGCGGTGTATGCCAAAGCCACGGTTATCAATTATATGGTGACAACTAGTGTAAGTCATTTTTACATATATTTATAGAAAGAGAGAGTTTCAAATAAGAAAAGAAGGTAAAGTATTGAGTTCGTGGCGAGATAGGGTCTGGAGGAACAGCTGCTGTCTGTGGTAGTACGCACCGAGCGACCTGACGTGGAAGAGCAACGTGAAGCTCTTATAAGCGAAACGAGCTCGCTTGGTGCTCTGTTACAACAGCTGGAAGACAATCTGTTGCGGGAAATAGCGAGCAATCAAGGAAACATGCTTGACAACATGGATCTGATCGAGACGCTCGAGAGTACAAAGACGAACGCCCACGAGGTATCGATAAAGCTCAGTGACGCTGAGGTGACGGCTGAGCAAATTGATAGGCTGCGGGAGGACTATAGGCCGGCAGCGAAGCGCGGTGCCATTCTCTTTTTCGTCCTTGCAGACATGGCTATCGTCAACTCGATGTATCAATATTCTCTTACCAGCTACGTTGAGGTATTTCAAGTCTAGAGCTTCTGTCAGCTGCTGCTGCTGCTTTTATAAAAAAAAGCTTGGCTAATTTTGCCAAAATTTAAGGTATTTGTGCAAGCACTGAGAAAAGCAATGCCCGATCCAACACTCACGCGCCGCCTGCAAAACGTTGTGCGGACACTAACACGCAGCGTCTATGACTACGGATGTACCGGGCTCTTTGAGCGACACAAGCTGCTCTTTTCCTTCCAAATCTGCACGCGAATCGGCCGGGATCTCGGGCATCTGAGCCAGCCTGAGCTCGACTTTTTCATCAAAGGTAACGTGTCGCTCGAGCGCTCCACCAGGGAAAATCCTACCGACGGCTGGCTCTCCGTAACTGGCTGGGAAGATTTGCTCAAACTAGCCAACGATTTTCCCCAACAATTTGGCCATCTGCCCGACCAAGTCGAGGCCCAACCTGACGATTGGAAACGGGCAAGTCAAAACTACAACTCTTCAACTATTATTAATCTACCATGACTTTACACTAATTTATCTTGTGAAATTTGATGCTACGACTACAGTGGTTCGATTTGGACAGTCCCGAATCGGCAAAGTTCCCTTGCAACTACTCATCCACACTCGAGCCGTTTGAGCAACTTATGCTGCTACGCTGCTTTCGCGTCGATCGAGTCTACCGTGCGCTTGTTCTTTATATAAGCGAGCAGATGGGCGTGGAGTACGTGACGCCGCCCAGCGTTGGTCTTGAGGCTGTCTACGAGCAGAGCACTTCGACAATGCCCGTCGTATTCGTTCTCAGTCCAGGCTCGGATCCAACTAACGAGCTCATTAAGCTTGCCGAAAGGCACGGCTGTGGTGCTGGCAAATTTCGTCATATATCCCTCGGCCAAGGCCAAGAACAGGCACCTCACGATTTTCATTATTTTCTTATTTATTTCTTATTACATTACTCTACTAATAATAATACAATATTGTAGGCTGCTATGGAGCTGCTGGAAACTGCAGTAGCTAGAGGACAGTGGTTAATGTTACAAAATTGCCATTTATTGCTTAGCTTTACGAGAGAACTTGAAAAAACGTTAGAAAACATGGGTCAGCCTCATCCTGAATTTCGGCTTTGGATAACGACCGATCCTACGCCTAATTTTCCAATTGGAGTATTACAGCAATCTCTTAAAGGTGTCCTACATTTATCAATAAATTTATTTGCGAATTTAATCAAATCTAATGAGCATTATTAAATAATTCTAGTCGTAACTGAACCTCCAAATGGCTTGAAATTGAATTTAAAAAATACTTATTTTAAAATGAACGAGCAAATATTAGCAAGTTGTAATCATACAATGTACAAGGATCTTATTTATGTCCTAGCGTTTTATCACGCGGTTATTCAAGTAAATGGCTAATTTAATACAATCAAACGTCGAATGTTTAATGTTCATCTAATAAATATATCAACAACAAATGATCTTGCAGGAAAGAAGAAAATACGACAAAATTGGATGGAACATCAACTATGACTTTAACGAGTCAGATTTTAACGTTTGTACAACAATACTTGGCACGTATTTGACGAAAATCATGAGCTTTAAGGATGCCAGAATTCCTTGGAATAGTTTGAAATACTTGGTTGGCGAGGTACTTGTATGAAAGTTGTATTTCCATTCTTTATATGAAATAAGCTATTTTGGCCGAGTGTCACTCAAACTAAATAATCTAATAAATAATGATAATAATAATAATATTTAATGACAGGTCATGTACGGCGGTCGAGTGATCGACAGCTACGATCGACGAGTCTCCAAGGTTTACATGGACGAGTACTTTGGCGATTTTCTCTTTGACGCTTTTCAACCTTATCACTTTTACTGGGACGAGCACGTGGATTACGTTATGCCGCAGCAGGGCGACCGAGAGTCATATCTTAAATTCATCGAGTCTCTGCCACTAGTCAATACTCCTGAAGTCTTCGGGCTTCATCCCAATGCTGAAATCGGATATTTCACTCAAGCCACTAAAGAGATGTGGTCACATCTTATCGAACTTCAACCGCAAACTGGTACGTACTTTAACAATTACTCTAATGGATTTTGGTTACAAGTTCAGGGCAACTAATACGACGTCATAATAATATACATATAATTCATGATTTTATCAAATTCCTTTATTTCATTTTACATACGCTATTTCTATTTAATCGCGCTATTTCGTTAAAATCATATGCTAAAATGCCAATTTTTCTAGCTTGCTTGAGTCAAACTTGTAAGTCTTAAGTAATCATTCTTTTAATATGTGTATGCGGCACTCCAGCATGTGTTTTCATATAATAAATGTAGAGTAGAATGTAAATATCTAGTTATCACAAGCATGCATCATTTGTGTGTGTGTGTGTGTGTGTGTGTGTGTGTGTATATAAATGAGAAAATGACAAATTGATGACAATACAAGCATATGGATATATTAGCTGTTGGTGGGGCGGGCGTGAGCCGAGAGGAATTCGTGGACAACCTTGCAACTGACATTTTGGCTAAATTGCCACTTGAATACGACATGGCAAAGATAAAACGTAGCTTTGGCCTGACCGTCTCTCCAACTACGATAGTCTTGTTTCAAGAGCTCGAGCGCTTTAATAAGCTAATCAATCGAATGACGACAAGCCTGCAGCAGCTGCGGAAGGTAGCTTTTTAAACTTACAAAAATGATAGTTGACCTGTTGTGCTATGTGGTAGAGACGAAATGGATCGTAACTAGCACACATGTTTCTTTTGCCTAGGCTATCGCTGGAGAGATCGGTATGGATGCAATGTTGGAGAGTCTGGCAACATCGCTCTATAACGGGACGCTACCCCAAGCGTGGGCCCAGCTCGCGCCCGACACCCGCAAAAACTTGGCCGGTTGGATGGAACACTTTGATCGGCGCGTCGCCCAATATACCAGCTGGGTAAGAGCATACGCCCTCACGGTCTTGAACGATAAACATCTAATATCCTTTCGATATATTAATGATTACAGGCTGGCTGCAATGAGCCCATGGTCATGTGGTTGTCTGGGCTTCACATCCCCGAAACTTATTTGGCTGCTTTAGTGCAGATGGCCTGCCGAAAAAACAACTGGCCCCTTGACCGCTCAGTCATTTACACTGCGGTCTCGCGATTTGTCACTCCTGAAGAAGTCGAGGAACGACCTGAAGAGGTATGTCTAATGGCATATTTATTGAGATTTTAAATCGTTACTTTTTTAATTGATAAAATTTTTTATTATCACTTTAATATGAATATAATTTTTTCTTTTTCTTTAAGGGATGCTACGTACAAGGGTTATACATCGAAGGTGCTCGATGGGACCTTGAGGAAAATTGCTTAAAACGCTCTCATCCGAAAGTGTTAATAGAAGAATTACCCATTCTTACAATCATACCTATCGAATCCCATCGGCTCAAACTAATGGTAATTTTTATACTTTTACTCAAATTGTTATTTGAATATAATGGTGATACCATATTCTTATTATTATAGAATACGATTAAGACACCTGTTTATACAACTTCGAATCGCAGAAATGCTATGGGCGTCGGTCTTGTTTTTGAGGCTGATCTTGGCACCTCAGAGCATGCATCTCACTGGATATTACAAGGCGTAGCTTTGACTCTAAATACCGACTAAATATTTAATATTTTTTTCTTTTGTTTTTATGTAAACATTTGAAATTTTAGATTTTATTGTTATAAAATTAAGTAATTAATTTAATAATATGAATTAGGCTTGTTTAACTATATAGAATTCTGGCAAATTAACAATTACTCGATGATTTTGTTTTTTTTTTTATTCAATACAGTAATGAGTACTTGTGTGAGTTTTACACTAATAGAAACAACTTTGAAACTGGCAATTTCTATTATAATTTGCTGATAACAGCCGAATTACTAATTTCAAAGAAAATAATCGAAAGTATAATGACTTTTAAGGTAATACCTACAAAAGAAAAAAAAGTAAATGAATAACAAACTTTTATACTTTTAGTTGTATTTATGTATTTATTGTCGTATTGTTTAATACATTTATGATAATAACGATATGTTGATTTATCTGCACAACTGGTATATAACAGTTTTCTAAAACAATAAATAGAAAACATATTTGAAATGCATTAAAAATTACTTTTCGATCGATAAAATGTAAAAAATTACCGTAATATCCCAAGAGCAAGGCTTTGAAAGCAAACTTTTTTTAGCACTTTTTTTATGACCTTTTTTAGAACTTTTGTTGCGCTTTTGTATTTTCTTTAATTTCTTCAGAAGAGCCTTACTGCTGGGTTCATCAGATCCTAGCATTTTATCACAAACTTCCACGACAATTTTATTGCAATTAACAGATACAGCTTCCTGAACTTTTTCGCAAACTTTATCTTTCTTGCTTACGTAGGGGGATACTTCATCGACACAAGCCGACTCAATTTTATTTTCAAGCTATTTTGCACAGAAAAATCCAAATCATATTTAGATAAATTGAACGCTTGCGATACATATTTTACTAACGTTTGAATTAGATAAAAAAAGAATTGACAAAACTGTAAGCGTAAGTTATAATAATAATAAAATCAATATTTACCCATGGTCTTGCTTTGCCCGGGAGATCTTCATCACCGGAGTAGAGTTCTGGGCAGACGGTCTTATCTATCCAATTCTGCATCAAAATACTTTCGTTAGAGAAAAAATAATAGCTAATTTCATTATTGAGTTGTGTATTACCAAAATAGGATACTTTAAAAACATAATTTAATTAGTAAATATACCTTGCATTGTTTGGTAAAGCCAACCGCGACGCTACAAATTGTATCCACGCCAGTTTCGCAGCCACCTTTGAGTTTTCCTACAATTAAATTAGAGATGTTTCGACAGACTTGCTCAGCGGTCAGTTTACCAGCATATTGTTCACAATATTCTTTAGCTTCATTCCCCAACTAGAAAGTTTTACAAATTTTTTTAGCAGTAGTAATAGTAGTCGTAATAGTAGCAGCACTCGTAGCAGCGGTAGTAGTACAGAAAAAAAATTAATATTTTGATTATTAATAATATTTTTAACATACCCATGGCTCAGGAGCTGGGTTAGCCAGAGGTTCCTGGAAGAAAAATTAGTATAATTTAGTGTAGAATTAATTTGAACTACTTTTTTTAATTGTAAATTCTTATATATACATAAAAGATATTCAGAACAAACTTACGGCAGATACGTAATGTACTGTAAAAATTACGAAAAGCGCAAAAAGCGCAGTCGATTTCATGATTGCAGAGAATATTTTAAATTTTCGCAAATTTTAAACGGGCAACTGTAAATGAAGCCCGCTATATATACGCATAAGGTTGCTACTTCCTACCCCCCGGTAAAAGCTTTAAATTTTACGAAACCTTGACTCACAGT
This sequence comes from Anagyrus pseudococci, assembly GCA_030522585.1. Taxonomy (NCBI): domain Eukaryota; kingdom Metazoa; phylum Arthropoda; class Insecta; order Hymenoptera; family Encyrtidae; genus Anagyrus; species Anagyrus pseudococci. The sequence goes on along the minus strand of JAPYYQ010003012.1, from coordinate 2,391 downwards.
CATGTCGTGACATTTCTTAGTAAAAATTTCTTACGGGCAATGCAGTATATGTCATAAACTTGTTAACTATTTTACGTATAAATAATACAAACAAAATACATGTAAAAGCAATTAATGTTATAAATTATTATGTTAATATTGTAAATATTTGTTTTATAAAAAAAATTCGATTAATGAATAAAGATATTCATGAAACGATAATTACGAATGGTTTATTACATAATATAATTTTAAAAAATCAATGATTTTCTAACATTATTGAAAATCTTTGCATATTGAAAAATTAAATTTATTATTTGAAAAAATGTTGAAACAGAACTAAGTTTTAAAAGTTTGTCTATTGTTACTAATCCTAACATATTTAATAATATTTGTAATTGCTTCATTTACTACAAAAGCACGATTTTAACTTGTTTCAAGGTGAAATTTTACTTTTGAATTTCTAGTTTTGAAAATAAGATAATACTCTTGTAACGCTTGTTTTTGCTCAAACTGAATGTTTAAATATTTTCTTCAAAACAGCCGAATTATTTAGTTTCAATGGTAAAAGAGAATAATTTAAAGTTATAGACAAACAAGTCCCTTGCTGATTGAGCGACATTATTAATTCTATGTTAATTTTTAAAGTCGACCAAACTAAACTAATAAATTGCGACCTAATTAGTTTAGTTTAGTTTAGTTGATCAAACTAAACTAATAGCAATTCGGGCACGCAACCACCACATAACCCGGGGTGTAAAGCTTCCGCTTTTGTTTTACAATAAACAAGCAAGCACGCAACCACCCAATAACCCGGGGTTCTAAAGCTGCCACGCTCATTTTGCAATTAATTAACAATCGGTTAACCAAACACCTGATTACCCGGGAGCTTAAGCTGACACGCTTTTTTACGATAAGCAAGAGGGCAGGCAACCACTCGATAATACAAGGGGCTTGAGCTGCTGTGCTATTTTCTAGAATAACTAAAATATGGACTAAAGTTATTTTTTTTAGTGAATAAATTACTCTAATTTACCTTTTTTACAAGAGCTCTGCATCTGTTTGAATAAAGATTGCATCTCTATACCCCCAGGTCATTGAGTCGTTGCGTGCCAGATTGCTTTATTTTATTTTAAAAAGTGTGGCAGCTCTATCTCCCCAGGATGTGTGGTGATTGGCTGCCCGCTTGTTTATTGCAAAATAAGTGTAGCAGCTTAAGTCGAAGGCAAGTTTGAAAAATTTGCGTTCGGCGCCTGCTCCATTATATACGCTAGTATTGGACAGAACGTTTTTCCATTTGAAAAAAATAATGGTTACCCTGCATTGATCTGCATGATTTAAGTTGCTATAATAATTTTACAGCCTAAACTTTTATATATTATAAAAAATTGGCTCAAAAACGCCTTTTTCAATGAATTGACGATGGCAATAAGTTAAAACGCAGAAATAATTTTATCAACTTTTGTTTTCTCCCTAAATTGGCGTTTCGCAATTTCACCCTGAATTGGCGTTTCACGTTTTTATTCTGAATCGCCGATTCATGATTTACCCTGGAGTTGCACGCAAATTCAAAAGTGGTGAAATCCCAAATATTACCTTTTTTAACGGTTGTGACGAATAACAATTCGTCATAACTATTTCGACAACGCTACAATCGTGAGTAAAGTATGGGCCTTTCTATTTCTCTCGGGCCAGCTGCCTTCGTTCACTAGGAGACTGAAAGCTTGTGAAATCTCCCAAAGACTACCTTTTCAATTTTACTACGTGTTTAATTTTAAATTTATTATAATTTATAGAAATATTTGTAGTTGGTAAGAAATGGACACGCAAGTTCAAATAATCAAATAAATTTTTTTTCCTATCTGGTTCAATAAATAAATAACTGCGTGCGCAAAGTGCGATTTTACGCACGCTCGCTCATCGCACTTTGCACACGGGTTTAGGAAAAATATCGTTCGATACTCGTGGAAAAAGTGATTCGTAACGAGTGTGAGGTTTTTCGCCTGAGCGAAGCGAGGGTGACAACTCACACGAGTTTACGCACTTGTATCGAAATGTACTATTTTAATACTTAAATAAACTTTGCCGTATTCTCATGATTTCACAGCTTCAACGTCGATGTTCCAAACTTGCCGTAAAGTTTACTACCTTTTTAACAAAAGGTATAAAATTGACGGCAAGTTTGAAGCATTGACGTTCAAGCTGTGAAATCATGAAAATACGGCAAAATTTACATTTTAACTATTAAAAAAAATTTTATTGGATTATTTGAACTTGCGTGTCCATCTCTTACTAAATATAAATATTTTTATTAATTATAATACATTTAAAATTGAACACGCAAGTTCAAATAATCCAATAAAATTTTTTTTAATAGTTAAAATATAAACTTTGCCGTATTTTCATGATTTC
>JAPYYQ010003011.1:0-26492 GCA_030522585.1 Anagyrus pseudococci | reverse complement strand
TTAGCACTCGTCCACGGCTTCGCCGGCCACTCGTGTCCAGCCATTACGACTTGTGCCATAATGACGCATTTTGCGCACTTGTTGCATAAAATACTATTAGTTAATAAATGGTTTTAATTTTCAGCAGGAAATATGTAATTTTTCTTAGCACCGACAACAGTCCATTTCGGCGATAGATCTATATCATACACGCAAGTGCCAGTTGGACTGAAAAATTTTTTAGTAATTAGAATATTAAAATTGTTTTACTCAATTGATTAGCTACGAGAAAATTGTTTACATACCTTGTATCCAAACATTTGAATGGATGAACATAATCCAAACATAAAAATTTCGGATCCTCCGTAAATATTTTATATAGTACTTGTGAAACTTTGGAATTGGTATTTGTCAAACAAGCTTCAAATTGCTTAATGCACTCACAATAGTTACTGCAATGTAAAAGTTTAAACGTGATTAACTAAAAATTTTAAAAATACAAAAAATTACAGATACATGTGCAATCGATAAAAGAAAAACGTACATGTCGAGTGGGCCAATATTTTTAATGCCGAACAATTCTCCATTCGGTTCTATTCGGTATTTGCAATAGCTGTAATTTCTGCAGCATTTATCAGTATTTTTGTATCGGCCAAAATCAATGTATGACTGGGGCTTTCCGTCGCCACTACACCATTTTGTACCTATGAAGATATATTTCACGTTAAAACGCTTTCTTTTCATTTACAAAATTAGTTAATAATAATTTCAAAACCCCAACTTATGATTAATAATAATATCGGCAACTAACCATCTCGAAGTAAGCTGATCTCCTTATCTCTCGTTAGTTTTAAAAATCCACTGTTTGCCGAATTGACATCGTCCAATTTGGATTGAGTATTTTTGTCGCGAATAATTACGTAGGGTGGTCTCGCTGTATAAGGTTGATTATTTCCTGTTTGGATCTGCCATCTCTGTGATTCAACACTGACCGTGAAAAGGAGCACGCAGATCGCGTAACACCAAGAAAACCTCGTCATTTTTCTGTTGGAAAATTTGATTTTAGTTTAAAAATCTGATTATAACTTGGCCGAATGAGAGTCTAAAAAGATAACGGTTTGAAAATGATAACGTCTTATTTTCTCGCAGCGGGTTTTTATCACAAAATACGAAGTCTTAACTATATTCTAAAAACAACTGTGCATACACGAGTCGATTAATAGTGAAAGTAATCTGTAAAATGTAACATGGACAATCGAATACGATTTCAGCACAATATTTCTCAGTGCCATCGTCTTAACAAATTTATTATGAATATATTAAAATATCCAGACTAGACAGTTACCCAGACTATAGAATGAAAATTACAGTTTTATCCTTATAAAAATTAAATATTCTTCATACATATATTTGAGAAAATATCGGTTTAGTACTAAATTTAACTGGGAAACTCACTGATTCAACTGAGAACTTGCTTAAGCCTTACCAAAAAACAGTCACAAAATTTGTCCTACGTCAACTGAACATTGTTCTCTTTTTTATCATTTCCACGACATTTGCATAGACTGAATTGCGCCACACATTGGGTAATCAGTCTACCTTACATTTTTGTAATTTAATAATTTACCGACAGTGACTTTGAGTAATTTTATTTCTCAGTTCATGAAACTTACAATTGTGCAAAACAGATGACAAATCAGACGTTGTTAGATTAACAAGATGTCGAATATGATCTTTTGAATGATTCGACACAAATTTTTTGCTAAATGCTAACAGTACACGCTCTTACAACATAGCTATTCTTCTTATTTGTATTTTTACGTATACAGATAAGAAAGTTCGCGAAACGGCACGTAGTTAAGAAAGGCGATATACGTCAAATTATAAGCACAAAGAATTCATCTTCCTCTTTGTAACATCTTCAAGCAAGACTTCGAGCCAACATCGAATTCTCTTGTCTTCGTACAGATGCTCTCATAAGTAAAACCTCCTTGGATTATCTCAAAAGAATTAATTGAAATTAACACGTTATTAGTGCTTGGTCGTTTGCGAAAAAAATAATTGTTTTCCGTTACGAATATATTAAAGAATATTTCGTCGCGGAAAAATTTAACTCATACAAATTTAAGCTACGAATAATAAGAGAGCACACAAAGATCTTTGAAAGTAAAGCACTTTAATGAAGATTAAAAAATGAATTAAAAAATGATTCAGTAAAAGTCTATTTGATGTAGGAAAATTCCGTCGTCAATTTACGAGACGTACTTGCTGTTGCTCTGCTTAAATAAATATTACAAGACGTGTGAAATGTCATTAATTTTTCGACTCAGATCTCAAAATTTATAATTGAAAAGAAAATGTATTTTTAACATTTCTTATCACTTTTCGGCAAATTAATAAAAACGTGTTTTTGTTGATGATAATGTATATTTATTATTGGTGTCATTGCTCTTTTTAAAATCAATACAACTGTATTTTTATGTACTTACTTGCAAGTACAAATATGTATTATTTTTCTTTGTTAAATATAAAGATTATAATAATATTCTTGTTCGAAATATCTTTATAACAATAATTGAATATTAAAACTGCGATTCGCAGATATGTGATTTTAACCTTAACATATTGTTGAATATTTTCTCTTGGCGTTTGTATTTGGCTTTTCAGTAATAATATTATATTCTTAAATAGTTAAGTTTTCTTTTTAAGAAGATACAAAGAATAGTTTACAATAAAAAAAAAAAATTAATCATATAATAAAAGTTTATTAACTTTTTATTTAATTAATGAATTATAATTTACAAGTTCGTATCCGGCAAATAATCCGTAGTGATTACTTGCCATATTGGTTCGAGGTTTTCGTCAGGTTCACATGTTTTGCTGAAAAATAAATATCCCATAATGTAATAAAAAATTTTATGTTGCATACATAAAAATTTGAAAAGTATTTTCTTACGGATTTTCAGTGCATGTCAAAGGATTATCGAGAATAATACACTTCTGAGGTTCTTGAAAATGAATATTGTAGTACATCTTCGAAAATGAGGAATTAAAGTTGTTCAAACAGTTTTTGAAGTCTACTTCGCATTCGCAGTCGAAACTAGAATGTGTAAAATTTTAAATTAAAATTTGATCCAAATACATCAATATATTTAATATTTCAATGCAAAAATGACTAGAAATTAAAAAAAATTAAGCTTTGAATTGAAACTACAGACTTACTATTCGTATTCGTCAGTGTTTGATATTCCATATTTCACTTCTCCTGGTGGAATGGTGTCCCGACATTGAACGTACTTTCGGCAGCAAGAATCCGTATTTTTGAATTTATTCAACTTGCTATAAATCGTATGGTCGCCTGTTACACCGCACCAATTCGTACGCACCAATTCGTAGCTGTAAAGTATTTTTCCAAATTAAATTATTTGCTCTGCTCTCAATTACACAATTGTAGAAGAGAATTGTAAAAGTAAAAAATTTCCAAATCTATTATTCTTTAATTTTGCAAAATAATTTAGGATTAACAAACCTCGTTCAATCAGGTCCGCGATATCTTTGTCACTTCCTTCTATACTGATTTTGCCATAAGAATCGATGTCGTCAGCATGTTCAAGCAACAATTTAGCTGCTTGTAACTTCTCTGCAGCACTTTGCTGAACTTTCCTTAACGGAGATTTTTGTGGTGTTACTTGAGAAATGACGGCTACTGCCATACAGAGTATGCAGATCGCATAACACCACGAAAATCCTATCATTTTTTTTCTGTTGGAAAAATTAGCGAATTTTTTTCATTAGTTTTTTAATATGACTGTAAGCTACGTCGGACCTATCATGGAAATGTTTAACGAGGCTTTCAATTATGTTACTAATGCAAAAGGCTTGGAATTGGGAATAATGTACAAAATTGAGAAGATTAAAAGAGAAAAATTACCTTGGTCGAATAAGAAGTCTAAAAAGATTACGATTTGCGAAAGGCAACTTCGTATTATCGCTTCGGGCTTTTATTACAAAAAACCCAATCTTAACTATATTCTAAAAACAACTGTGCATACATGAGAGCCCACTAATAGGGGAAGTTATCAGAATAAGTAAAACATGATACCATTCATTGAATCGCGTCATAAAACGATTTCAATATCATTGTTAATGTATAAGAAAAAAATTACAATTATTCAATCAAAAAGTTAATAACGCTGTAATCTAATAATTTTCAATTTTTACATTTTTATTTGTGCGTTAACGCCTTTTTCCAATTTGCGTCTAAAAACCAAGTAATGATCCGAATAAAACCTGCGTTTTAGTGCAAAACTTAAGCTCTTATCAAAAAGCAATCGACAATTTAGTGCTAGACTGGTCGCTGTTCACACTCTATTATCATTTACACGGCATCCACGCAAGCGAAGTTGGTTCACAACCTACCTTTTCGTTATAATTTATTTCATTGACGGAGGTTTTATCAAGACTGTGGGTAATGTTATTTCTCATTTTATGATGAGGCTTGCAATTGCGTAAAACAAACGTTAAACCAGATGTTGGTAGTTTAATAAAAAGTCAATTATAAAAGTGCTCCCGAAAAATAATGTAGCAATAATATAAATTTTTTTTTGTCAAATATTCTTAAATTTTTAAAAATTAAATTACTTTTAAGTAGAACTATCTTAATAATCATTACAGACTTGAGTCAAATTTAATACAAAAAGAATTCATCACGATTTTAAATTGTCTTTCAAAATCTAGCTAACATTGAATTTTCTTGCCTTTGAACAGCTGTTCTTCTGAGTAAGGTTTTACAATTTCAAAGTATCACATGAACGTACACCAAAATAATTAGCATACACTTGTCACTGTTATTTGATGAGACGCAAATTTGAACGAATATTACACAGTTGTTTCAGCTCATTTCTACTTGTATATAAAGTCTTTTAAATATTGTTTCATCGAAGTAAAGCTGCGAAGATGTCTGAATGTCGATTAAAAAATGAATTGGAAATAGTACAGTAAAACGTTTTAGCATCTGAAAGGTATACGGTTACTTTGACGCAGAAGACTTTATAATGGAGTTATCAAATTTTCAAATATTATTTTACATAAAGTTGATTGACTTCTAAAAAATTGCGTAATACAATAAAAAAATTTATATTATTGCATACATAATATAAAGTAATAATATAATACTTCGTTTAATAATAATGGGGGTAAATAAAAAGGCATCTTTTTATATTTGGTTAATGCCGATCAAAAATTTATTACAAATGCTTTTTTGTTATTTCACAAAGAATGTATCGCGCTTCATAACTGTATATCAACGGAATCTTTCTTCTACTTGTTTAAATAAATAAATACATTTTGTTCGTCAACAGTTAAAAAAAGTTTAATTTGAAAAAAAAATGAATATCGACTCAAAAGAAAAAGTTTAAAACTCTGTTATTATTATGTGCTCGACTTTTTAATTTAGAGTCGCTTTTAAAGTAGTATTTTGTATTAGGAAAAATGTAAAGACAAACTCATATGTTGTCTAAAAAGCACCGCACTGGATGCGTCAATACAAAACTAAAAGAAAATTCTGAATATAAATTACTACTTGAAAGAATAATGTCTAAACAATAATAGTTAAATGTGAAAAATTTGTTTAATTCTAAAAAGCTAGTAGAAAAGAATAACATCTACCTCGCCTATGGCGCTCATGATTTTTCTTATTTACAATTTTTTACTCGTCCGCACATTCGCACACTGGTCGAGGTCAAATGATTCGGAACACTTGACATTTTACCCATCCTATTGCATATATATCTTTATATTCAATAACGACGTTAATTTTTTCTCGAGTTTAAAGGAAAAACACCACGTGTAAAATTATTTCTGTCTGCGATGGCATACAACAACTTGTATTTTTCTATCACTTATTTTTAACTGAGTATTAATATAGCTTTAATATATGACTGAGTAAAAAAGTGTAAGAACCTTGTCGTATCTACAGTTATCACTAAATATGCGTTTTACATTTCATATTATTTAATCGTAATAAAAATTAATAGGAATTCAACTAAGCTGACAGCTTGAAAACAATAAAGAAAGCTCTAATACAGTTGCCAAATGCCTGTGGAATGAATATTTACAATAATAATGCACCAAGGTTTTACCAAATTATTTTTCGTCTTGGACGAATGAATTATTATTACTCCTTTTCTGGAATTAACTTATTTTTCTTTTCCAGATTTTCTCGTCGTTGTTTATACATGCACATATAAATATTTTAGTTAATAAATTAATGCCACAATTGTAAATAGATAAAAACAATTTTTTAATGTCACATTGCCGTTTGTTTAGCCGTTGTAAGAAAGTTTCGATCGCAATGTAATTTGATTCGACCAAATGCAGAACGGCGCCTCAATACATCAAAAATATTTACATTCATTTGCAGTTTGTTCTCATCGCAACTGAGATTAGTTTAAAAAAATTCTCTATAAAAATTCTCAATATTATTCTGGTCAATTGCTGTTTGCCAAATTAGTCGATGTCTTGCGAAGCTTAACGCTGGGTATCATTGCTGCAATATTTTATCATCTAAATTTTCTCGTTCAAGCCGAATAAAAATTAAAACGTTGCTTTAACAACGCTTGTCGCATCTTTAAAAATACACTCTTCCTCGATCATCGTCGAATTCACGATTGAAATGAGACTACAATAGAGTGACGAGAAGCTTCCAAACTTTGTAGTCGAGCTTTTACTTCTGTTACGTTTCGGGTACGAAAATTTCGATAGCGCTGTCCGTTTTCTTTTTGGCATTCGCTCGCATAGCTTGCCTTCTCTCTTCGAGAAGCTGTCGGCGAGTCTGTTCCCGGGCTTCGCGCGCTTTTCGATTTGCCTCGGCGTTTGCCGTGGATTTGGTCTTTGAAACCGGAGTCTGACGACGTTTCGCAGCGCTACCGTTTTGTGGCGTCGAGGGCGCTGAACTACGTTGTGATACTCCTGGTTTGTTTGGTACCTGAAGCACAAAGATGCCGTTAGAATATTGTATTTTCCTTAAAAATTAGAATTGATCAACTAAACATTTATTTTTCATTTTAAATAAACCTAACACAGTTACCTCTTGCCAATGTGATTTTCTCAATTCTTCAATCGCTTCGAACATGCCGTTAACTTGGATAACTTGCAACATAATCATATCCCAAAATCCAGCAAGATCCTGGTTCGTCGTCGGGAATTTGTCTCCGGGCACTTTGTTCTAGAAATTAAAAACAAAACAAAACAAATAATTACTCCACACGACATCACTGTACACCACTTCAATCAACAAAGATAACAATAGTACTAACAATATTCATTTGACACAATCCTTCGAATTGTATCATCCTCTGAGTTGCCAACAGTCCAGTTTTTCCAATCGCAGACCTCAGCCTGCCGGAAGCCTCTTCGGGTAGTCCAAGTTCTTCGCTTCTAGCAAGCTCCTTTTCGGCATCTTGCGAGAGGGCGAGAAGCCTGTTCCTCTCTAGGTTCAGTATCTAAGAAAAAAAAAGACAAGCTTACAACGTGTCTCGCAATTAACAACAATAACATTGCTCTATAAACGCACTTTCATGTAATAATGCCCATCCTTTTCCTGCTCCTCGTCTTTCGGCAATCCCTCGGTTTTTTGGCTAATGACGCTCGTCGCGTTGACGCTCGGCTCGATTATGGGCAGGACAACCTCCGGCGCGGCCGGCTGCTGATCTGTGATGCTCGTGCTGCTGACAGTCATTTTCGATTCGCCGGCAGCTTCGCACTGCTGCTTCACTGAGCCTCCTTTCGTTTCTTTGGCATCCGTCTTGGGCGGCGAAAGTGTCATTCTTAAAGATTTCACGGCTCTTTTATAAATTTGTTTCATGTTTCGCTTAATAAACTCAAGAGCGATGCTTGCTTTACGGGAGAAATTTTTTTCATGTGGTAATTCTTAAAAGATCTTGTACGAAATTTAATTCAAAGACATTTGTATAGGTTAACAATTTTGACTGTACGAAACAATGATAATAATTTACTGTATACGAACTGTAAACTTGCAATTTTGTTGCCGAAATTTTCGTTTATCGAATCACTTGTACTGAAATTTATTGGTGATTTTCAATTGTTAAAAAAAAACAAATAGAAAAACTCTACGTGAAAACAGTGCGCGAATTTTTCAAAAATCTACAAAACAAGAGCAGTCAATGGAATTTCAACGTCTAACTTCGAATGTTTACCAAGTTCTCAAGTTTACAAGTGTATACACTACAGCGTACATTAGGTCGAAATCGTTCAATCAATCGTCGGCGTTAAAAGTGAAATCGATCAAAACATTTCCAGGCCGGTAAGCGCAAGCATCGTCATCGCTCATAATCCGCAGGTGAAATCACGTGTCTTGCAACGAGTTCATCTCGTTTGCAGAGAGACGCGAGAAGCCGCTGCGATCCAGACGATAAGAAAAAAAAATGAAAGAGAAGAAGAAGCGCTCTATTGACAAACCTCTTGAGGGGCTTGATAGCCTGTTCGCTGCCGTCGGTCGGCCTTCTCGGACTGACGACGGGCAGCTGGGCGCGGAACTCGGGGCGTAAGTGTCGGAGAACGGGCAGACTGAGTGGCGCTTCGTCAGCAACAGCGTTATCGTCGTCCAACTCGCTGTGGAGTAGGAGGCTGGTATCGCGTGCCGCTGGCGGCTGCTCGGGCTTGCGCGCGGCTCCGCTACGCTTGTAGAAGCCCTGGGCAAGGGCGCCGGGCCCGTAGAGCCGCTCGACGCGCTGTTGGATGAAGGACTTCTCGCTCTCGCCCGACGAGCTCACGTTCAGGCCCTCGAGGTCCGACGAGCCGTTGCGCAGCGGACTCGAGTCGCCGCGAGACGAGCGTGACACTGGAAACGCGTACGTTACTGCTTGGGCTTGTTTGTTGAGCAGGGGGAGCAGGTAAGCCACACCGAGCACTCGGGGGTGGGGGTAATTTCAATTGCGAGATTAGATAGGAGCGGCTTCCGCGAATATATTTGGCTGACGCTGCTCGCGCTGTTTTGTTGGCCGAGCAAACAATGCGCGATTCGTTTGATTAACGCGCGGCAAGTCCAATCTGACCTTTTCTTTTCGGAATCGCTTGAGATGCACGAGCGATTTGCATGCGGATGAATGTTTACAATTTTACAGAGAGCCAAATGAAATCTTTATGCATTTCGTTGTTATAAAGCCAAATATATAAATTATTATTTTTTTTTTTCAAAACGCGCACCAAATTAAACGAAACAAAACCGACAATTTTAACGCACACAAAAATGAATCTCACCATTGAGCGACTTTGGCGAGGACGTCGATAGAGTCGAGGATATCGACTTGTTGTGCTGATTGTAAGACGCTATGCGCGCCGCAACGGGACTGGACTTGCGCTCGGGCGAGCCCGGCCGAATAGGACTGAGTAGTGGTCCAACAGCTCGATCGACCTCCGAATAGCCCTCGCTCGAGGCGTAAGGGCTCGTCGTCCTCGAGTCGAGGTAGGAAGCGCATCTGTTGTCCCGCACGCCGTTGGCGAGGCCGTTGCGCTGCCGGTCCATCGCGAGCGGCGATATGGACTGGCTCTTTGGCGGATTCGGATGAGGCGTCAGGCCCTGTGACTCGTTTGGCCTGCAATTATCGTTATTTACCTGTACTTTCAATAATTCAGTCGAGCAAATAGCGTAGAAGCATTTTCGTAAGCTCCAAGTCTTATCGCTCTCTCGCGCGCGTACCGCATAGCAACCAAAGCGAGCCGAGAGAGAGAGAGAGCGCGCGTAAAGGATAAATCCAAGTCCATAAATAACTCGGTAAACTCGTTACTCTTGCCCCCCAAGCCCCTAAGCGCGACAGTCTCTCCTGCCGAAAACGCGCGAGTTCTAAAAATACGTAAAGGCCGACGATGCGCCAGTAAAAATCCAAGAAACATCTCGTCTCTCCTCGTGAAAGCAAGAAAGTCAGTCGTATAAAGCAAAAAAAAGAAAGGCACATACCTAAAGCCAGCTGGACTGGTGTCGCGAACAATGAGCCTGGCGCCTGGGCTGCTGTCCCGCGATCTGAAGCCCTCGCGTAGCTTGCTGTCGTAGCGGGTGATGCCGCTGTAGCCGCTGATGCTACAGGCGAGCCCGAGATAGCTCGGCTTCTTCGACGAGCCAGCGCGCGTCAGCTGCTCATCCGACGAGAGCTCTGCGTCTGCCTCGGACTGCTCTGGATCCTGCTCGGCCTCGCCGTGTCCATTGCTCAGGGCGAGCTCGGGCTTCGGCTCGATTATCGCCGGATGCTGAGAGTCACCGTTGCACGTCGACAGAGCGAGACTGTGCAGCGTCTTCTCCGACAGCGAGCCCGCGTTTACGTCTGCAAGAGAGAGAGACACGAGCGTTTGGAAATTAGCGGGATGTAATATTCGCCGGGGTATTTGGAGGTGGCTGTTTTTTTTTTATGTGCATGCGATGGGAGACCCACGCGGAGTATCGAGTGTTACGTTTCGCTGGAGGTATGCGCTTTTACGGAGGATTACGAACTAGATGCGACGACTGGGCTCTCTACAAGTTATGTGATATACTGTGGGGGGAGAACTAGTTGGAAAAACTCCCGAGGCTTGGAAATCGCTCTCGGATTCTGTTAACTGCGCTTTCGATTAAGGCTATATGTGTAACAGAGTTTCGTCATTTCAGCTGGTTTGGATGACCTTTTCGAGAGAGTGGGCTACTTCCTTGCTCCCTCTCTCTTTCTCTCTTGTGAAATTTGCTGATTTGCAAAAAAGTTACGCAGTAGATCCCAATGTAGATTGAACTTTTGTCTTCCAATAAAAAGAACAATAGTAGCCTCTTCAAGACTCCAATTACTCAACGTGTATTAAAAAAAAAAGACTTCGCTGTTTCTTGAAAAAAATGATCAAATCTAACTACGCGCAATTACCAAAATAAAAGCAAATCGAAAAGAAAAATGAAAATCGGAAGCAATTGTAATCGTCGGCGCAATCAGGATTACACCAGAGTTGCAAAACTGCTTGTAGCCGCGATCGCTTTCTAGTGCATAACAAGGGGCTGTATACATAACGTCTATCCGTATCGCAGCTACGGGCGGCTATAAAACAAGGTAAAAAAAAAGATCGTGCTCCGCAGCGAAATCGCGAAATTACAAGTCGCGAAATCGCCGTGGCTACTCCTCGTGCCCCGGCAGCCAAACGCCATGTTCCGAAAGGCTCTGCCTCTTACTCTCGTTTTAGATGGAAACCAGGGAGAATGAGAGTGGAGAGGAAGAAAAGATAAAAGGACAAGGAGAGCGAGTGGCCGGTGTCGCGTCTTTGTGCACTTTCAACTGCAGCTGGCGTCGCGCAGGAGACGATAACGCGCATTCCCGGCTGCTGCTGCTGCAGAGGAGAAGAGGACACATTCCTTTGAAAAGCGCCGGCCGAGAATAGCCCTCTCCCCCGAACAACTCCCTCTCTCGTCCCGTCTTTATCTTTATCTTTCACTTTTTCTTCGGCAAACTGCGGCTTTATTCTCCCTCGACGCCCCGGTATACGCGTCTTTGTCTCGCTCTCGGGGCCGGAAAGCCAACGCCACTAATTGCGTTATTTCGGATATGCCAGCGGTAATGTCCGTTTCTTCGTATACCAAGACACCTTTATAATATATCTCTATAATACTATAGCGCGAGATTATAACACAGCGACGGAGGGATAAAAATACCGAGGAGATTGAACTAAATGACGCCGGATTGGACTTACCCCCTGTACGTCGATATGTCACATTCTCTTATTGATCTTCCCGTCAAATCGCAATCCGCAGCCGAGCTTCCAACGCACCGATAGCAGCCAAATGACTTTACGCGATAAACTCGCGAGAATCGTGTAGGATGAAGACGCGTCTTACGGGAAGAGAAGTCGCGTTAGCTCCGTATCCGACTAAGGTCCACGCAGGACTGCGCCTCGACTATGCGGCTCCTCTCCCGAATAACCCCCTCCTGAGGATCGGCTGATTCATCGGCGCTGCTGCTGCTGCTCTGCAGGCTTTCCCGCTTAAGGGAGGGTGGAAGGGGCCAGCCAGGACGGAAGGAACTTTCTCTCTCTTTCTCTAGCAAGTCTGGAGTCTATATATATATGGAGTTGCTGAGAATAGCTCGGCACGACGACGTCCCGTCTCTGTTTTTCCAAGCTTGATGTACTGCGCTCGTACCCGAATGTGTATGTGGGGGGTTGCTACTGTTTAGATGGATGGGGATTTTACGGCGACTGGATGGAGTCGGGCCGAAATTAAGAGGATGCGATGAGCTTGCTAGATTTTACGAGGAGACTTTGGAATTTGGTCCGTATAGGGGTCGTTGTCCTGAATCTAGAGGTTTTGGATAGAATAACCCTTATTCGCTATAAGTGCGTGTATACTTCAAGATCATTATTTGCTAATTTGTCGGTCGACGAAACAGATCGTGTTTGCTAAATGGAAGACACAAGAGGGATTTCGCATGCTCTAAACATAATCTGTATACATTCAACGAATCTTACGATAAGTGAAAAAAATCCTAACATGCTTATGTTGAATACTGTTGAAAGTAAAAAAAAAATACAGTAGAACTGTAAACGCATTATCTTACTCGTGCCGCGTCAGCTGTTTTCCCCACATGAACTCTAAAATCTACTCCACCATCTTTCGTCAAAGCATCCCAAACGCAGCCCAGCATGCGTAAAAAACTTCCACCCTTCTCTCTTATAATTCACGTGCATCTCGTAACGAGCCGCATCCTCCTCCCGAGCAGAGCGATTCATCCAGCGTTGGTAATCTGAGCTCTGTCATCTTCAAGTCGAGCATCGCTCCACAAGCCAACACCTCGTCAAGCCTCGTGGACGAAGCACACGTGAGTTGGGGGAGGCCACGTGTATCGCGATGAGTCGTTAGCGTTTCGCTCGCGAGACTGTGATAATCTCCCGGTGTCTACCCGACGTACCAACATGTCAGCCCCTCTTTCCCGTGTGTTTAGCCTTGGCGCATTATTTAGGAGGTTGAAATGGCGCGCTGCTCGTTCGCGAGCATCCTAATGGCCCCCTATAACTCTGTGCGAAACGAGCTACCGCGCGCTGGGGACTTTCGATGCCGGGGGATTTTAAAACGTTATACGATGGGCTTTCGTTTTCGTTTTACTCCTTCAGCCCATATAGCTCGTTTGCCTGACCTGTGTTTAGGTTTCGACCTTGGCAATTGTTTCGACTTGAAAATGATTTATAAAAAATAATGTGACAATTGGTTATCTATACGTATTTGCTTATAATATGTTATGGTAGATAATGGATATGATTGTCGCTGGGACGCTTGATAAAAACGATTATATAGCAAATGAACATTGAAATAAGGTATATATATATCGAGCAGATGGTGAAAAAAATAATAAAAAAGCTCGTGGCGTATCTATGTATATGTGTATATATAATAATAATTATATAAAAATAAACGTGCGCTTGCAAAATGTGCAGTTGTAATATATAAACGGTGCAGCTGGTGCATGTACAATGTTGCGGCAGCGTAGGCAAATGACTGAGACTCAGGCGGCGGAGGGTGAAGGTTGAAGGCAAGCAGTTATGTATAGAGGCAAGGGGGGGGTAGTGATGTCGTGCATCGGGAAGTTGATGCCAACCTGATCGGTCGGAGGCGGATCGCTCGACGTCGAGGCTGCAGCTGCCGATGCTCTCCTGGCTGGTCATGCTGGCCTGCTTGCCGGGCCTGCTCGGCTCGGAGGGCCGCTTGTTGCTGCCAGCAGCCAAGCGCTGCTGCTGGGCCGTCTGCTGCTGCTGCTCGGTCGGCTGTTGATGCTGGATCTGGGGATGACGATCGAGCTGTTGCTCGGGGTCGAGGCGCTGGTAGTTGAGCGGCTGGACGGCGAGCGAGTGCGGCCGGGAGCGCCGGCTGGTGCGCGGCAACGAGGCCCCGGGGCTGTCGGCGCGGCCCAGCAGCCCGGCCACCTCGCGACGCCCGAGGCCACCGCCCCCGCTGACCTCGGCGCTGGTGCTCCCGCCGCCGCTGACAGCAGCAGGTCCGTTGCCGCGACGCTCCTCCGACGAGCCGCGCTCCTCGTGCACGCTGTGTGCCCAAGACAGGAAGATTCTTTTTATATAACCATCCCGATACTTTCGATTTGCTCGTTAACCAACACAACCATAATAGCCTTTTCTTTTTTTCTCTCTTTTTTATTCGAACGTTTTATTGTTGTCTTTTGATTAACGGTTTCGAAAACTTAGAGTTGTCCCCTTTTAAATTTAATTTATTGAAGGTAATTTTTCTAGTTACATACTTTATCTAAAAAGTCAAAGATTTATGTCTCAATCTATCATCTTTCAATATTTCAAATGCATTTGAAATTCTGGCGCCATATCAAGTTCGACCAATTAGCTATAATTGTATCCCGACGATTTCACTGCAAACTTGACTATTTTTTGAAAAGTGAAACAATATTTGTATACACTCCCCTGGTAGAAATCAAGCAAGATTAAACATTTATTAGCTAATAAATTGGATTTTTAGCTAGTAATTTCTTAATTAGCTAAAAAAGATTTAAAAATGCTTAAAATTTATACCAAGGTCATTTAAAAGTTTTTTTCTTTCAATTAATTTTTGTATTATATAGCGGTATTGTATTTGCTGTATATGTGAGGCAATTAGAGACATGCACCATAAAAAAAAAAGCGTCTGAAGCTATAAGTTAATCAGACGTACGAGGTTTGGTTCTTTAAAGCGCGTTTGATGCCTGAGCACAGCGCTCAAGTAAATTTACTTCTCGAGCGCTCATTTTTTCACTGCAAATATCATCAAAATAATAAGCAAAATAGCTGAAATTCATTAAGCGCACATCGCGAGCTAATTCAAAGCTTTATATTGTTAAGCCATATTTGAAAAGACAAATGCAAAATGTAAAATCGAAGCAAAAAACAAAAGAGTATAAAATTTCATGATGTACATTTACATAAAAAAAGTGTGCGATACATCATAATGAATATTTAACATTTTTGTCCATAATAACCAAAGTTTTCCCTGCACACTTCCCCCGGGGGCAAGTTCTAAAACCGAGCCAACGAAAGCATTCGGCTCTCTCTCTGTTGAGCGCGGGAGGAGAGAGCGCAGTATATTCTATCCCCCCGTATAATTAGCGAATGAAAACACTGTCGAACGGGAGAGGAGCGGTATAAACAATATCGGGGTCTGGCACTGCCGACGCGCCGGCTAAAATAAACTCGTCGCTCAGATCGCTATACGGCCGAAAATAAAGAGCGGCCATTCGATTCGAAGCACCGCACTAATACGCGTCTCGCGACGGATAATGCAGTATGTATGCTGCTACGATGGCTTGCTCGACAGGGCAAGGGGGGGGGGTCTTTTATAGACCGCAACGAGCCGCGTTTAACATTAATACCGAGCTAATCGAGACGAATAACTCGCTCGATTGCGACTTGCAATTCAACGAGGCTCGAGTACGTACACGCGTATGCGTCGGTCGAAAATTATCTCTGCAGAGATATAACGACTGGATTTTGAAGGTGTATTGAGGATAACGTAAGCGAGAATGGATGATTTGATCTCGTGGTTTAAGTTTAGATGGGCGGGTTTTTATTCTCGGTCGATTAACAGGGACACGCGCGCGCGTTTTACTTTTTCTGCGACCGTTTGGCAATGATTTCCGAACTAAGGTCCCGAGTGGTGTTTTGGTAAGGTAACTAGTACGGTATAATTTTTTTTTTTAATTGCTGGTAATTCATACAGCTTGCACAACGGGGACAAGTTAAAAACGGAAGTATCCGTTTTGGTTATCCTAGAGAGCGATCTCAACAAAGTACATAAGATTATTATTAAATTTATTATGGTGCGGTGAAAAATGGAAAAAATAAAAATATATATTTCGCAGAGAAGCAATATATTTCTCAGTGGACGGTAACGGCATTTCGAAAAGTGGGCGTTTCAATAACATCGATTAAATATTTATGTATTCAGATTAACCGCGAAGCCGCGGAGCCTGCGCTCTATTTTAATCGAGGTTAGAAAGAGAGGAAAAAAAAGAAACAATCAGTCGGTCTACTTATTTTTTCTTTTTCCATTCTCAAAATCACCATTAAGGTCGAAACGAAAATGGCTAATCGAAAGTAGGCCTGCAAGAGACGTGCATCCCGATCGATCGATCGACGCCACTGGATCCTTTCTATTTCCAAACAACACACAATTGACATTTCTCACGAGTTAAAGCTAAGAGATGAGTCATAGCGATTACGAGCACACACGCATACACAAAAACCGTAGCCCTTTGACATAACCAGTTGACCCCCTTCGCTATACTTGATCTCGGGCGTCCGAAACAATTTTCCTACCAACGCAGTGATCCCAAAAGCAGAAAACTAAAGTACATATCCCTAAGTTTACAACGTTCCTAAGTAAACGCATCGCGAGTGTTATGTTTATAGGCGTGTTATATACCTGCGTCGCCAATGCCTCCAGAGCGTGAACTTGGACAGCCTCTTGGCAGGTGTCGCCGGATCGGCTCGTCTATTCACCTCGTAGCTGCCGCTCTCGATTTTCAGCGGCATCCTCGTAAGTTGTCGAGGAGCCGGGGGTTACGCTACGACTGTTACTCACTGCTCCGGATATGTATGTACGCACGGATGAATCGACTTGCTGTCTCTATCTATCTCGGCTCTTCTCTCTGACGGTGTAGCGTCGTCGGCCGGCTACTGGCGCGCATCGCGCGAGCGCAAGACAGAGAGAGACTTTCCTTCTATTTCCGTGCGCCCGATGACAATGCCAGAATGGGGAGCCGCGGGGCAGGGAGGGAGGCACACACGATCGAGCACGTGCGACTTTGCGGCTGTGCGTCTGCGCGGACCGCGACTCTAGATCACTAGCGCTCGATATTTTGTTCTCTCGGTTGCTTTTTTTTATTGGAGATGTACAGCGGGGAAAGGGACGTTGCTTTCGAAGGAAGATAAGAGGGATAGAGAGGGAAGGGGGGCGGGAGCGAAGCGAGGATTTTCGAGGCCGGTATTTCACTCGGCAGCTTTTTCTTCGCGCAAAGCCGCGCACGGCTCGCGACGAAAGACGTTAAGTGAGTGGGAGGCGGAGCAGCAACCGAGTAGCTGCGGTCGCGTGATAAAGGCTCTCTCTCTCTCTCTCTTTCGGTTTTTCGGAGGGCAGGAGGAGGAGGGAGCGATTCTAAAATTAAAAGTAACCAACTGCGCTCGCTTGATTATCTTCTTTTGCTCTTACTCTCTAAAATGAATCGAGTGAAAACAGAGCCACTCAAAGACGTTTGAGTGAAATTTTCACTCGAAAAGAGTGTTCACTCGAAAAGAGTGAAGTTCACTCAAAATTCAGTAAAAACAGAGCCACTCAAAGACGTTTGAGTGAAATTTTCACTCGATTCATTTTAGAGAGTATTGCGACACGTAATCCCCTCACCCACCCCACCTCCCACGCCACAGCGATGTTTTTATTTCGCGTGTAGCCTATGGGTTTTTGGAACGCGGCTTTTTCTTCTTTTTCCCCACGAATCGAATTACCGAATTAAGAGTTTGGAATTAAGTTGGCCTTCTGGCCTTTCTATATTTAGGAGGAACAGCAAACGTATCAGTTTTAGAATTTCTCGTGTGTTTACGCGCGTGCGTCGATTTTTTGTAGGGCTCGAGAGTGCGATATTAACAAAATTGAACTATTTCAAATTAAAATAGCGAATAACGGGAAAATAATTAATTTGATATTGACATAATTTACCAACAAAATTTCTTACCGCATTTTTTCGAGAATTAAAACCGCGACTGTCACATGAAAAACTTTAAATGATTTGTATAATTAAAGAAGCCACGTATCTTTGGAAACCAAATTTAACGATATGTTGTTCAAAACTACCTTCAACCGAATAACGTCGAAACCGACCCCTTCCGCGCGCAAATCTCTGACCTTCCAAACGCGCTCTAACACGCTTTCAAAAAATGCCAAAGTCTCACATCGGAAAGGCAGAAGGTCGCAGGAGGATCAGGAATCGCGAGATACAAAGAGACAGAGAGGCGAGTGATAAGATCGGCCCGATGGGCGGAGGCCTCGCGTTAAACTGGCCCGGCTGCTGCGCCGGCGTGTCGGTCTAGGGGGCAGTCGAAGTGAAGAAGCCGACAACGACGACGCCGCAGGAACGCGCGCGGCAGCACGTATTTTGGGAACGGCACGCGCTTCTCTCTCCCTCTCCCTCGCGGAAGCTCTATCCACCTTCCCCCCCCCTTGGCCCGGAGGGTGTCTGTAAGCTGGCTCTTATAGTCGTCTTTCGCGCACCTTTGCCCCGCGCACCAACATGCCGCGGTGTTAATGACCCCTCTCTCTATCTCTCGTTGCGCTTATACGACCAGCTGCTAATCCGTTATGTACCTTCGTCCCTCTACTCTTTTACCTTTTACCATCTCTTAATGCGCATCTCTCCTCTCCGATGATGATGGGCTCATAGAGAGGAGGTGCAATGGTGAACGCTGCATCGGATGCGATTTTTCTTTTTTAACGCACCGGCGCGCCGATGATTGCCGCGCGCCGAGTTTGATGCGCGCTGTATTTATGACGGCTGTATAGCGCGGCGCTACCTTTACAGCCTCTGCCTTTGTAAATCAGAATGACTCGTTTTTTTTCTCTCTTCCTTTCTCTTGCTTTTATCGCCATGGGAAAGCCCGGCCATTCCGTTTCTCTCGATGCTTTTGTTATACCCCCCGTGCGACTTTTCTGCTTTACGCGATCGCGAAAGGGAGATTACCCTTATACTCATCTTAACGCAGAAGAGAGCATAAATTCTGCAGCTCTCGATCCAACTCCACTTGGAATATAAATTACGCCTCCAAGATCAAAAAGTTGTCCGATCGAACTCCCACCCACCCTCCGACGGCGCTCCCGTACTTTCGAACTTATCCAATTTTCTCGCCGACGATAACCCATACCCGGCACGCGTCTCTCGAGTGTCTGCAACTATACATCGAGAAGAACAAAAAAGAACATTTGCTACAGCCACGCGTCTTTCCTCGAGCGCATATGTAGAAAGACACTCGAGTACCGTGTCTCTCCGTCGCGAGCGTCAATTACGAAGTGCACGTCGAAAGGGACAAGCCGAGAATTCCGGCCGGCTGCGGCGGCTGCTCCCAAAAATAGGAAATACATTGCCCGCTGCCGGAAGCTGCGATCCGAGACGTTTCTGAATTTACGGCCGAAACGTTCTCTTCATTCTCTCCCTCTCCTTCTCTCCTACTTGGACTTTCTCGTCCTCCGCGGAGTGTAAAAAAATTGGGAGAAAAAAGGAAAAGCAACCGAAGCACGACGGATGGATGTATTTTCGAGAGTGTACGCGGCTACGTTAAATGTGACGAGTTTTCTCAAAGATACACGCGTTTTTTGGTCAGGTCAAGATTAATGTGACGAGTTTCTCTTTTTTTTCTAATTTCTTTCTTTTTCTTTTCATCTCTCGAAATTATTAATCTAATTCACATATAGATATAACCCTCGATGTGATCTATGCGTAAATTTCCATTATACACAGGCTCTGGCAATGGTACATTTATACACCCATTAATCGTCGTTTGGACAAATTTATACCTTACATTTAAATTTGCAATCGATAACGATAAATCTGAGCGCCGGTGAGAACAAAGTTCACATATATAACACGCCAGATGGAAGATACCGCACCGACTATAAAGTCTATAGCAGCGAATGAACTTTTACTCTCTACGATCCCATCTACCGCTGGATGAGGAAAAATACAGAGTACTCCTCGGCAAAAGTTATCTGGATTACGGAGTACAGTGGCTCTTATATTCCAGTGGGACAAACGACAGAGAAAGAGAGAAGAAGAAATAAAGAGTAATAGAGTACATACAACAGGCGTAGATGAGGGCAGAGCTAAAAGAATAAAGCCATCGTCTGGGAATGCAGAAAATGCCGGGGTGAACGCAGCAGCGCGTCGAAAGAGTGAGAGAGAGAGGGAAGCTACACTGGCGGCTTGGTAATCATCGCGGTAATGACGCGAGAGGTAAATAGGCCCCGTTAGATCGGCGCGCCAAGTGGCACATCCTCGTCGTATGCGCGGCCCGCGCTTATATGCATGCCTAGCGAGAATGTAAGGACTCACGCAGCAGAGCAAACGAGAAAGAGAGAGAGAGAGACCGTGCTAGAAGGACTAGCGCGTGCGACGACCGGGAACGAGCAGAGAGACGATTGTAATACCTGAATTTACGCTGGCGTAATGGGACCGGAAAACTCGCTCTCTCTCTGTCTTTCTCTCGCGACCCAGTTATAAACGCATGGGATTTATGGGCTATGAGATTATTCATGGCTTGGCGACTTATTGGAAGACACTCAGCGAATTGTAGGGCTTTTAAACATTTCTCCAGGTTGATTATTGATTTACTTCGGCTCCTTGACGATTGGCTGGTGAATGTTTGTTTGCGGAAAACTTCAAACTTATCTTTAAAGAAGCCGGTGATGTAAATAACGAATTAATTGGATTGCTTAGAGAAAAAAAGAGAAACTGTTTTTTTCTGAATTAATATTAGTAGTAAGAATAGATTTGGTCGTAAATTCGGAAATTCGAATAAGCGGCAACCTGTTTGTTCAGCGATAAGCAAATAAGTGCTTATTACCGGCTTGTTCGCCAACGACTGAGCTTTTTAGGCGCACGTTATAATACACCCTCAGCGTTCTACTTCAACGGTTAATCAGCATCTCGATAAGCGATCAATTTATAAAGTTACGAAAAACTAGCTCTATAACGGTTAAACCCCTCTTTCCACACAGTCGATTCAATGTTTATTACCGCATATACCGAACTTGAATAAATTCACGTCGCCACTTTGAACCAAGAACATTCGTCAAATTTTTCCAGCACGGCAGCGCTGATAATCGTCGCAAAGGGTATCATCGAAAAACTGAAACGGTACAAGCCTATTACGATCTTTAATCCTCGCTAAACGACTATAAGTAGCAAGTGCGCCAGAAGCAAACCGATTGATCATTCGACTAAGTCTCAGTCCGCGCGTTATGCCTATATACGAGTCGGTCGGCAGGCGTTAATTAGCGCGCTTGTGCAAACAGCTGCTGAGCCGTCCGGAGTGTATAGGCCTATGAAACCGCACGAGACCCCCGCTGGCGCTTGAAAAAAAAGCCAACGCGAGGTTTCGCATAGAGCGCAGGGTTAAACGTATTCCGCTGATGTAGGGGCCTTTGCGTGTGTTGCGCACTCGAGAACCGGATCGATATCGAGAGGTCGGGAGTAATTGAGCCGAGAGAGCGATGAGCCGCTCGGATAAGGCGAGGAGACGCGAGATCAGAGACTCCCTGCTGCTGCACTTGCCAGCAACGCCGATCGAGACTCATATACGGGCCTTTCTCGGAGCGAGTCGACCGGCGTCTTGGAAGAGAGACAGAGAGGGAGACAGTTGTCGTATTGTTTCTCATCGCGTGGGCCTCCCCACTCGATCGTACGACTGAGATCGATTTCTTATTCTCACCTAGATGACTCTTTATTTCTCTTCCACTCTCTTTTTAATTTTCAACTAGTCGATCGAAGTCTAATTGAAAAGCAGCTCGATCGATAGAAAGCAATTATGATAGGTGTGGGTGTTGAATTTTGATTTTATGTAAGTTGACGGGTAGAACGCTAATAATCAGTTTATCAGTAAAATGTTTTTAATATTTTTAATGGTTTTTTTTTTAATTGGAATTAATAGTGTTAAGTGAGCGTTTTAATATTAATATATGTGTGGAATTATAAACTGTATAGGGAGTGACATTGCGTAATAATAAGACTGAGTGTAACGAATGTTTATATGTAAATATAATTATATAAATCTTGTGTGCTTATGAGGTCGTTTATCAAGAGCGCGACAGCCGGGTGTCGATTTCTGTGGGTTTAAAATATTTGTCACGTTTAATATTACTACGTGAGAGCATTTGAATTAAAGGACGTTTTTTAGGCGTCATTCATATCGCGCCGCGTTTATTATTCAATATCGCTAGGTTGGAATTTAGAAAAACGTTTTGTGCGTGCAACTGTTATCGGGGCTTGTGAGCTTAGCATTTTAATCACGTATCAATAAAATTGTATCGTGAATTATTTAAAAAACAAATGATGCCTGTAAATATTTCTCTAATATTTTCGTTTTGTTTCTAAAAATACGGTTAACAAAAATATTGTGCAATCGTCGTTTCAAAATCCTGTTTGTAGAATCGAGCGCAAAATCAAAATCTAACCGAATTCCGGTTTGGTTAATATCCTTTGAACTTGTAATAAAAATGTGAGTGAGTTATGTACGAAAACCAACAAGTAGTTTTAGACGCGCAAACCAGACCAAAAGTTACGACCCTAACCAAATTTTATTCCATCTGCTTTTTACAAAGTTTATTTACACATTCTAATGCTTATTTAGAGCAATTGCGTGGTTTTATGTTTAGCCTAAATAATACATCCTTGATGCCACTAATAACTTCACCTGTATTAAACCATACCCGAGAATTAATTAACGCATACTTCAAATAAGATTCTCACTGCATATAACGAGTTGAAATCCATTTTTTTTCAAATTCCCACCATTTTTAGAACCGCAACTCTCAACTAAATCGACATTTCTCGCTCGTTTCTTTCAGCGCAATCCATTTCCAACTCCGTCATCGTCCTAGCGTCAGCAGCAAATCGTCTCGCGCGCATATATTCCCCCCGCACGACACACGCGCGAGCTATATAACCATCATCGTCATCAGCGTACACTAAACAAAAACGAGTCACAGTGCAGGCCGTGAAATTCGAAGTCACTCGCGCGGCAAGCTTCTGGTCCCGCATCAGCCAATAATAACGAGGACTTGTCATAAACGCCCTTCACGCGTCCTTCCGCGTCAGCGCTATTTCGCCTTACTTTCCAGCGGTATGCGCGCGTATAACTTCCCATACACACACGCACAGGAGAGAGATGTGCGCGCGCCTGTGCGCGCTTGGTTTATACCGTTACCGGCCTCTCTCGCGGATTCTATACGCTTCGCGTACGTCGAGAATCGGCGCCTCATTTATGCGCGAGTTGCAAATATCATTGCCATATGGCTTTCGGCTTACCAACTACTGCTAGGCTTCGTCCTTTTTTTGCTATTTTCTTGCTTTGTAAAGGTATAGAAGCACCGCAGAGATGGATTGTATAATTTTTCTTTTTTTTTATTGCCCCTTGCAAATCGTGGGAATGGCTGGATAGAAAATGCTGCTGTTGCATTGATGAACAGGTGGTACAAATCCTTTTTTTATTTTCGTAATTTATGACGATTAATTCGATGAAACGCGCGGTAGTCGTGGGGAGTAGTTTGGACCGCATCCGATCATTATTGTTCCATATGATATATATGTTTGAGATTTGTTTGAGCACAACAATTCGCAATTGACTGCATGGGAAGTTTCAATTTCCGCGATATGTTTTCTCAACTGAATCTGATAAGAGTGTAATTTCATATAAATTGCGCCCCTGCAAACTTAATCGTAATCGTCAGTAGTAAGCACAATCGTCCCATATACTCTGTGAGGATCTTTGAATGGGAATCACAGTGATTGATGATCCTCGCGTACTTTGAACTCGATGATCATCGCGATATCATATAGCGATTCAAGCATCCTTACTTCTCTGCATTAGCCAACAAAAGTGTACCTTCCAATTAAATTCCGATGAGAAACAGAAAAAGTAACCGACGAAAATCTGCCGCTATTCAACCGCTTTTATCTATCCCCTTGCACTCGCTTGATTCCCTCCGTTCAAGCCAACGATCCATCACAAGCTCACGTAGCGTACACCACGGAGCTGAAGAAAAAGAGAGAGAGCGCCGACATCAAAGCGCGCGAACAGGTGCAAGACGTCGCACTGAGAAAAACAAAAAGGTTCCTTTCCTTCGCTCTTTCTCTTTCACTCTTTTAAAGGACAGAGGA
Source organism: Anagyrus pseudococci (assembly GCA_030522585.1). Taxonomy (NCBI): domain Eukaryota; kingdom Metazoa; phylum Arthropoda; class Insecta; order Hymenoptera; family Encyrtidae; genus Anagyrus; species Anagyrus pseudococci. Next base: position 2,580 of record JAPYYQ010003011.1, on the reverse strand, counting down.
ACTGTGGCTGCGCATCGCGAAGCACGACTTCACGAGAGAAGCGAAGCGCTGGAAAAGAGGGAGAGGCTGAAGTTCGCGAAAAAGGTATGCAACGCGCGCGCGGTAACGTCGACTCTGCCGGCGGGCTCTCTCTTTCTCTTCTCTCTTTCTCGAGGTAAGTGACACCCGGTGAACTCCCGGTTTTCTATATATAAACACCAAATAAAACACTCTTGACATTTGAACCGCTCGACGACTCGTCTCCAAGCCCTTTTACCCCTTCCCTCTATTCTGCCGCTATACTACCTCTCTCTTTCTCTTTCTCCTCCATTCTCTCTACTGCTTCTTCTCCTTCTCTTTTTTCTTCGTGCTCTCGAGACATTCATTTCTGCCTCGACGACGAAATCGCGAGAACGAATTAACGATCAGCGTCGTAGACACCAAAAAGGCGACTCTCGCTTTGCCAACTAACACTCCGCTCCTCCTTTTTTCCACCCACCCACCCACCTATTCTCTCTTTCTTCTATACCTTGGTTATTTTTAAATTTTGGAAGAATCACACTTTTCAGATGTACCAACAAGCAGTTTTTAATTTATGATATTTCACAATTTCTATGTGAAAAAAGAGCGAACGAAAAATGAATTTTATTGTTCGAGAAGGTAAGAACCAACGCGATAGGTGTCACGTAAGTATAATAGGTTGCGAGATCAGTGGCAGATTGATAAGTCAATAAAACGGAGCTTGTGTGCGCCTCGTACGTATGATTAATCGCCTGACAGGGAACTTGTCTTGCAAACATCATCCCCCGCACTCTCTCTCTCTCACACACACAGACATATACAAGCAAACCCCGATTTTTAGCTCCGGTTATTCGTGTGGCGAAACTCGCGTGTGCGCTTATTAAACTTTTCCGCGCCACTTTGCGGAAGTGAATCGCAAGTAGAGAAATCATCTATACACGCGAAGCACTAACATGATTTTTTCATTTTTTTCACCCATAAAAAACCACGATTCTCACCGCTACACAACGTACGCCCGTTCTGTCCGCAAATTGACAGCATAAAGCAACGCTATACTTTCACAATCGCGGCTCAGTGGCCCACAATATACCGACTCTTCTCCTTTCGTTTGCGCAGTGAACGAGCAAAGCGTATAGCCAACCAAAAAAAAGCGTCCTCGTAATCATCATCAGCATCATCACTTACGTCCGGTAAACGATCTCAACGCTCTGCATCAGCATGGCAGCCGGGAGGAGGCACACAGCCGGAGTACACACAAACGCACGCAAGTGGTTCGCTCGGAGATGAACAGAGAAGTGCTTGCGCTCTTCACCTCCACATAGCTCGCTCGCGCTTTACTTAGCCAGCTTTAAACACACACACACACTGTATGGGTCGATGCACAAGCCAAGGGAGTTTTCACAGCGAGATCGCGGCCACGACTGGAGCAGGCGGAAAAACGACAGGTCTCGAAAAGTGACGCGCTCTCTTGCTGTACGCCGCCGGCGAAAGGAGCGAGCTGCTGGAAAAGAGAGAGGGACGCGAGAGATCGAGTGGGAGAGCCGAGAAACGGGCTTAGCACACTGCCGGCAGGCCACAATGCGAGCACTCTCAGAGAGAGAAGACGAAAGAAATGATTATTGAGAAGGAGGGGAAAGGTAGCTCGGAATATTCGTGAGCCGTGACAATTGGAGAAAGAAAGAGAAAGAGAGTATAATGGCTTTTCCCGCCAGATCGACGCTGCGACCATTTATGGAGTACCACAGTCTAGCCAGTGGGCCTAGAAACCACGAAAGAAAAGTCACGCCCGTAAAGTATGAAGCTTTCACGGGAGGACCTATGGAGATTTTTTTTCTTCTAGACTTTGAATTACCTTGCGTGGCAGCTCGAGATGAATGAAAGGTATAGCTTATCGGCTACGTGACTTTTAGATTCTGTGGAGGAAAGCCTTTTTAATGTTGAATTAATTTGGCGGCACGAGGGGTTTAGGTTGCACATTTTTCAATTGATTCCAATGAATCTCAACTTATTAATATTCATGAAAATATTTCATTTTGTCATACACGAAAGTTATACCTAATCACTTATTTTGGACGAGTGTACCAGCGAGTTTTTAACGACCCTCACTTAGAAAAAAAGGACAGAGTTGTGAATCGATGAAACAGAAACGGGCAGCTGTAGAACGAGGTGAAATTGGTTGCTGTGGGAAGTCAGTAGATGATTGGCTTGGCGCATCGCGACCGCAATCGGTAAGCCGATCGTTGTGAATATGCACACACAAAAATTTACATAAATTGAATTAAAGTAATATTATAATTTACCAGGATAAAATGTATATCTTACGATCGATATTTGATAAAATACAATGCCGGATAGAATAAACAAAATATTAGAGAATAGAGAAAATAATTCTCAATTTATTTAGCATCTCAATGTTTAGCATTTGCTTTCTACGAAAAAGTCAAAATTTTTAGTAAAATTATATCGCAATAAGAACAATACAAAAAAACCGCTGCTAACTACCTTAGCAGTATGCTTTCTCAAAAAACAATAACAATTTTTTATATTTGTAGTTTAAACCAACATTTTTAATTTTTAAAA
>JAPYYQ010003010.1:0-13940 GCA_030522585.1 Anagyrus pseudococci | reverse complement strand
TTTGTAACATTGGAAGTATATCCGAGCAATGCTATTTGGATATAGCAATTTTTACAATAGTAGGTTGTAATTTTTACTAGAAATTTTTCTCAGTGCAGATATATACATACATAAGTATGGATATAACCGTATAGCAGTGTTGCGCGTAAGCCGAACGCAATTTTCTCGCTATAGGACGATCGATGGAAAAAGTTTAACGTGCATGTACCGTTGAGAGAAATGAGAAGAAAAAAAAAGGGGGGGAAACGGCAATTCGTCAATATGAGCCATTTATTTTGCTCGGCGGTATTACATGCAAACTATGTTAATCGCAAATGAGATAAAAAAGCATTATTCTCCCTCTCGTTGTCTGTATAATATTTCTTGTTGGTTCGCATGTGTGCGTGAGAGAGAGAGAAAAAAAACCCATAAAGATAGCGATCTATCAAGCCGCGGCAGGAAGCTCCGCCTAGTATTGAGAGCTTGGCATCTTCCGCGCGCGTAATTCAGCGGCCAATTACTCTGGAGAGCACGGGGGAGGAGCTGAGCGCGTCGTACAGACGCAGCTAACAATCTGGATAACGCGGACGCCGCTGGAATGCTGCTGCTTCGACGCCCATCGACTTTGACTCGCCTCCGATAAATGCCAGCGTATTTTTGTGTCTCTCTGTTGTTTCCACACGGCTAATTATTCCGCGTGTGTGTGCAAGAGAGCCTCTGTAGTTGTAACGCGCACAATAGATTGAACGAGTGCGTAGGAATGACTTTTCAAGTTTATTATGTTGACAATGCTAATTTCATTGTTAAACACAGCTTGACAATCGTAATTGACAAAAGTACGTTAAAACGAGAGAAGAGAGAGAATTTGCATAGGCGGCGGGTTACAAAACGAGTGTTAGCATGTGTGCGAGTCTGTGTGTCGCCGACGAGTCGTATAAGCAACGTTCTTGATTCTTTTTTTTTCGCTAATATTGCTGCCGCGGTTTCGTGCAGATATTGCGCCGCTGGCTCTTTTTAGCGGCGATAAATCAATATAAATTGCAGTTTAATCTTCAATTTGAAGCCGCGACGGGGAGGAGAGAGAGAGACGAGAAAAAAGTCGCGAGGCCCGATCTCTCTCTCTCTCTCTCTCTCTCGCGGGTGTGTATACGGTGACGAGAGGGAAAAGGGAAGAGAGGGAGGGAGAATATACGGCGCACTAACGACGACGCGGCCCCTTTCAGAAATCAAAGCGTCTCGCGCTCTACACGAAAAACTCGACATGCCAAAAGCAATAGGTCTGCGCGACATCTCGGAAACGAGTCTCTCTCTCGCTCGCCGCGCGTATAAAGCATCATCGAGGAGGAGAGCGACAGAGAGAGAGAGAGAGAGAGAGAGAGAGAGAGAGAGAGAGAAAGTGATCGGCGCGGCATATACAGTGTGCAGGGAAGAGGGATATATACACGTCGGCCGCCGTCGCATATCCGTCACGCCGTGGCAACGCATTAATCTCGGCGAGCATACAGCCGATATAATGCCGGGATGGAGCCGCGATCGTAGCTCGCGATATAAACTCCCGGGATATCGGATAGCTGCCCTATCGTCGGCGCTTCTCTCTCCAAGTCGTATTCCGCCTGTTTTTCCTTTTCTTTTTTCGCCCCCGCGGCATGAGCTACTACACGGCGAGTAGTCGGGCGAGCGGTGTGTGCGTGTCTGTCTGCCTATACACAACTGGTTGTTAGTTGCCGCCGTTTTTGGACGAGTTTCCCGCGGCACTAACTGCTACTGGTTTTCTGCCTGCCCTCCTCGCGCGCAACTGTCCGATCGAGAGAGAGAGAGAGAGAGAGAGAGAGAGAGAGAGCGCAGAGAACTCGTTTACGAGGCAGGATTTCTAACGTGGTTGTTAACGTGGCATTCGGCTGGACGTATGCGTTCGTTGTTCCTTTTTTGCCGCTAGTACCGACGCCTGTTTAATTAGTACGAATTAAACTCGGCTTTTCGCAAAAAGAAACGAAGAAAAGAAACAAACAAAGACGACAACAACAAAAAAACGTGAATGCTCGAGGCGAACCCAGCTTGTAACGAGTTATTTCAGGGAGAAAAGAGCTCACCGAGCGAAGATTTATTTCAGGCCCTGATTTGCATTCGTATCAGAAGGAGAGCTGGGGCAGGTGTTTGAAGTAGAAATCGAGGCGCGAACGAGAGGCGGCTGCCTCAATAAATCCCTCATAATTTTGACTATACAGAAAACAAACTTTAATAAAAAATTTTCATCTTTTGCAAGCAGACGTTAATGACTTGGAAGTATCAGTCAGGAGGATGATTTATGCGAACGCATGTTGTATTTCGGAGAAAAGGAGGAAAAAAAAGGTTATCAGAATTGCCGAGAGCACCGTATAATGAGAGAGTAGCCTGGTCGGAGAGCCCAACTGCGCGTGGAATCCTAGGTTTCGCCACCTGGAGATAAAACATCGGCCATCAAAAGGTGGTATCCTCTTCCCTCTTCTTTTTTCTCCTATACGCTTGTAGTTGTAACACGATAGTCCCGATCCTTTCTCGGATATGTAAAACTTTCTAACCGATTGCCGGCGTAGAGAGGCTGTGTAAACGTCGTGGAGAGCCGTACGTCAGAGAAGCGGCAATGGTGTGTCTAGCTGGAGGGCCCCGGGGCGCGTTAGTTTCGGCAATATCGTAAAAATGGCAAATAAATAAATACATCTGCGAGTTGGTCGGGCCGGTGTATGGGCTCCTCCCGGCATGCAGGTATATCCAGCCCAGGGCATACATGCGGTTCGGGGTAAATTATGCTCCGCGGCCCCGAGCCATAACTCACTCTCTCGCGCTGCGCAGCCGAGAGAGAGGGTTTATGCGCCTTGCGTAATCCTGCCACCAGACTAACGGTCTTTCGCGCTCCCCATCTCTCTCTCGTTCCCGCGCGCGCTCAAGGCATGCATACCTCCGGGCTAATGAGTAGGTGTTTGTCGGACCTCCTGACACGTTTTACGACTCGCGAGATTACCTACGTCCGCGGGGGGATGGACTACGACCTCGAGCGCGCGGTCTTGTACACACACAGACAGAGAGAGAGAGAGGCGTACAGGGGCGTCGAGGTGTCCGCAGGCTTCGCACTTTGGAACAATGGACAGACGTAATCTGCTCGTAACCGTACGCTCCTAGTCCGGCCGCTCGAACGTTGGCGTCTTTACCGGGCTATGACGCGATAAGTCGTGTCCGGCAGCTGTGTTATGCCAAGAGGAGGACGTGTCGGGGGCTGCGGTCCAATAACACCGGACGAGAGCTGTCTCGTGTGTATATACGCGCCTCTACGCTGGGCCTCGCTGTGAAAATATTTTTCGCCCGACGCGCGGCCGAGGGGACGCGCTCTTTTGCCTGTTTATTTTACGGCCTCGGTTTCTCGCGCGGCAATTTTTTTGCCGGCCGCCTTTTTTTTCTTCCTCTCTCGTGCAACGCGCGGTTACTGCATTATACTGTTAAATGCGCGCGCGAGAGAGAGAGAACTAGATATAGCCCGGTGAAACGGGCTTTCGAATTTACGAGCTAGAGAGAGGAGGAGCGCGGAGGAGCCCCGCAGGAGAAAATTTATCGACGCCTAGTTCTCACCTATTATACAAGCCGCAGGAGTCGGCCGTCCTGTGGTCTCGCTTTACACGACCGGGAATTGAGTTTCCAAAATTTGTTACGATCGCCGAGCGGCTGCTCGATCGCTTTACTCCCTTCTCACCCTCCCCCCCATCTGACGCGTTTGTCTCTCCTGATCCTTTTACGGATTTTTTTTCTCTCTCCCTCTCTCTCTCTGTCTTTCTCTTTTGAAAATTTATGCGCGTAATCCCCGAGAAATAAATTTGTCGTTTTATTTTAAATACTAGGTATTTTTCGTGGGATTACCAGGCGCAGGTTTTATTTATCGCGGCATTTTTATTAAATTATTCAAATGCGCGTAGCTTCGTCTTTATAATACGACGTTTATGGTTCCCATTTTTTATCGAAATTAAAGATGCATATTTTACAGGTGAATAGGTCGAAAACACTTATGAAGTCAGGCGCCTCGGGAGGGATAAAACTATTCTCTCTCGTATCTCAAAACTATATTAATGGGATAATTCATTAATATATGGCACTAAATAATGCGCCTAACAATTCTATTTCAGGCTCATCCTTTTTCTTGCTTCTTTTTTTTTTAAAAAAATAATGAAATTTCTAACATGTGTTTAAATTTATGTCTCGCCTCTGTTTCAAAAATTCAAAACGATTTTTATTTACATAACTACAAAGTTACTTTCGGTATTATCATATTTTCCTTAGCCACTAATATTAATTTTTTCCCGAGTTATACCAAAAAGGTGTTTATTCTTTAGCTACACTCCGACAACTTTTCCCCAATCGTCATTCAAGCGGAGCTTCGGAAAAAAAACAAAAGCATAAAAATATCGAAAAACAATTCTCTGCCGAGCGTAGAGCGATTTTTCGTCAACCATACACTTGCATCTAAGCAACGGTATATACACAGATCACCAGCACAGGAGTAGGAGGCGTAGGAGGAGGAGGAGGTGGAAAAGAACGTGTTCGCATTGGCTTCCGACTGGTGCTCTGATTTATCGTCCGACTGTGTCCCGGGCGTCCGACTTTGGCCTCCGGCCTCTCTCTCTCTCTTGCCCCGCAGCTGCAGGAGTGCTACTCTCTCGCGCGCGAGGTCGTCGGTATGTGTGTGTGTGTGCAGCGACGAGTGGTGGGCGTGTGCGGGCGCGCTTGGGCTCGTTACTCTTTCTCGGCGGCGGGCCCCCGATCTCCGGCGTCGATTGGCTGCGCGTCGCGCGAGCGGATTAAAAATTACGATCGACACTGATTTAGCGCCCGCCGGCGCCGCCCGGACTACCTGCCCGTCGTCCGCGCCAGATATACTGGCCAAATGGGGGGGAGTCGCCGCTGACCGGGAGAGGCTCGCCGAGAGCTGGAGGAGCTGTGAGAAAGAGTGCACGCGTGGCGGCGGCCACGGGACGCGCGGCCTAGGCGTGAAAATCGATTGGCGCGCGCGCGCGTCAGGCCTGTCGACACCGGGAAAGCCGTGTATTTTTATTGCCCGCCGTCGCTCTTGCCTGTCCAGCCCGCCTCCCACTCACACACACACACACTTCGCTCACTGGCCTTTTCTTCGCGCGCGAAAGAGAGAGAGAGCTATGGAGCTGTCCGCCCGCGGCTCTGCGAGCGCTAGCGCCTGTGAAATATCGCCGGGGCCGATCGACCCGTCGGCCATTCGTTCTTCGGCATTTAAACGATTTCCAGCCGAGTTATTCGTCACGAGTCGCGTCGTTAAATTAATCCAGCCGTAAAGCCGATGTAAATGCGACCGTAAACAGGCCTCGCTGCTTTATTCCTAATGACCAGCAGCTCGGATTATTATTTTGCTTTTGCAACGCGTCTCTCGATTTCGATATCCCGACACTAGCTTATACCAGACATACCATCCAAGGAGGAGGGCTTTTTGTTTACCCAGACGATCGCCGGGACCGCAACTCTCCAACGACGTGCGCGCGCGGCATAAATATTTATAAAATCATCTTTACAACGGATAATAAGGAGAAAGGGTTTTCTAAATTCATAAAAATACGCATTTTATTTGGTGCCTAATTTTTTTTTCTCTCTCTTTTTTTCACTGCCCCGAGGTTTACGACACAGCCCGGGACTTTTACGAGCCGCTTGTTTTTTCAAGCGGACGAGCGGGGGAGAAGAGTTTGAGGAGGGGAGGGGGGGGGGAGAGCGTTTTATGCATTGAGCGTAAATCAGTAATTAATTTGCATTATGCAACGGTCTCTCTCACTGTCGTATGAGTGTGTGTTTTGATCTCAACGACGATGAAATAAAAACGTTTTTATGACGTTTGCCCGTTTTATCATGGGAAGGTCGTTTATCACTCGGCTTTTTATTAGTCATTTTGCCCCGTATACGGCTTGCATTTATTTAAGAGATTTTTAAGCCACGCATTACGCGTTACTAACTTGTGCACCTTCTTGAGGTTTCCCCTCGATAAAAATTATGCGAAGAGGATAAGAATCAAGCGATTTTCCGAAAGACAGAGAGATAGACGTTTTACAATTTCCAGGGAGTGGCTGACTGAGGAAAAATACACCTTGTTGAATTTTCATGGCAAATAAAAGTGTAGCAATAGAGCCAAAGTGCGTTTATACGTCCATTAAAAAGCGGTAATTACGTTTCGTTCGTTTTTAAAGAGATGTAATCGCGCTTTATTTTTACGAGCTTCTCTTTCCTCTCCGAGAGACATTATAAACGTTCGGAATTGAATAAAGCAACAAAAAAAAAAAGAAGCGCGCGTTTCGCAGTGAGCCGTTATTTCGAGAAACCGCTAAATAAAAAGCCCAATTATTTCTTCGTCTTCGATCGAGCATTGCCCGCACGTGAGTATTTCTGTGGCTTAATTTATCAATTCCTCGATAACCGATAACAATAATTCCGCGCAATTGAAAAAGATGAACCCAAAAAAAGAAGAAGTAAAATATGGAGGTTCAAAATGCCCCCCAGCAGTCCCCATAATATAAACTCCCAAAAGTATGTATATCTATACGCAAACGTAGCTCATCCCATCGATCCCTCTCTCTTCTTCGTAAATCGCCGGGAATAATTCCCGAAAAGCATCAAGCGTCGCGATCAGTGCAACTTTCTCCCGCGTACTCGTCGATATACACGCGCTCGTGTGCGTCTGAGTCCCAGCAGCATTTTTATGCTGATGCGCTTTGGCAAAAAAAAGCCGGCCCGCGTCCCCGGGGCGGCAATTCCGCGAACGAAACCTACGCGAGGGCGGTCTCGTGTCGACGTAGATGTGTGTGTGCGCGCGTGTGGCTTGCCGGCGCGCTATTTCGGAGCGCCGCCAGCAGGCGCGCTCGTAAAAGTCGCCCGAGGCGCGGGCATCCATCCTAATTAACAGCAGCGGCGCGGCGGCAGCCGAGAGCAGGCGGGCTTCGGGACCATCTGATACTGGCCCGGCGCGGCTATCCCCAGGTGAGCAAGAGGCCCGGGGAGGGTATACACGTAAGCCCCTCGTTACCGACACGAAACGCTCCCTTTCACTCGTTGCGCCCAAGCCGCCACCACCACCCCCCTTCTTCCTTCGACTCCTCCTCCTGCTTCTCCTCCACCTCTTTATATTCTCTCCTTATTTTATTTTTCGGCCCGCAACCTCCTCGTGCTTCTTTTCGTCTCCAGCCGCGGCCCGACCACCCTGAACCCCCTCTCTGTCTCCCTCGGACCCTCGCTGCTCTTTTTCGCGCCCGATGTGTATAATACGCGCTCGAAACAACAACCGGCTTCGCCGCGCTTTGCTGCTCGGGTGTGTATGTATATATAACCGGCGCCTTGGTAGGTGGTGTGCAAAAGAGAGAAACGCGTTATTCGCGCCAGCTGCTGTAAATTTGCCCTGTCAACTAAAGCTGCGCTTTTAGATGGCCCGTTGATTGTGCGCGCGCGCCCGCCTTTACTTCTTTTATAGCAGCTCAGTTGTCGCGCGTCTGATGTCCTCGTAATTCTTTTTTTTTTAATAACTGACAAAATTTTGTTGCGTAATGGCTCGTTTGGTGATGTACGAGAGACGCGCATCTAGTACTTTTTGGATGTACACCTAACAATTAGGATTAGTTGTGATTTACTGGGGACCCCATTGGTATTTTTAATAATGTGCGTATATACTCTTGGTAAAGCGTACTGCTGGAAGGGAGATCATTTCGAAACCTCATTTTCCACATTTTTCAAATGATTAAATACGCGTGATGATATGAACGAATTATTTTCTTTTCGACGGAGCCGTCAATTTTGCGTAAGTAATCGATCCGAAAACTAATTTGATATGTTTCTACGTCATAAAATATGTATTGCTGCATAAGCAAAATTGCAACGCTTAATCATCGTAATGGATTGGATCGTTAATTATAAGCAATAAAGATATTTTTGATTATTTAAAAACAATATCGTATTGTGACAGGCGGATTATAATTTTTAAATGATGTAGCTGCACTTCTCATTGTATCAGTTTGATAATTTGACATTGGTTTAATCTTCCGATTATTGTAATGCGCGAGATAAACAATATAAAACGTCACAAGCAGCTCTTCGCAGCCCGACCGGCATTATATTCATCGACGTGACGTAATTTTCTTTTCCTCGTTGCATTCAAATATCGCACCGATGACGCGAGGCTCGTTTCCAAAACGTTAAACGGCTAAATCATCAGCATATTCCGCGCCGATCGTTAAAAAAAAATCCTCCTTAGACAGATTTACCGCTCGATAAATTTTCTCACCAGCCGCGTCAATCGATTGAAATAGCTATTTTCCAATGATTCTTTCACTTTTCGTCATTGCGTGAATGCTTATATTCTCTGTCCGTACCCGCATAACCAATGACAAAGCATATAAGCATTAGAATTTGCTTCTTAATTTATCGTCAATTAGATTTACCAGTCAAGGGTCTAGGACGACGAGATATAAAAGTAAATATAGGTACACATTGGGATTACGTCGTCCCGTGTATCCGCAGAGTAGCTCGTAGCTTCTCACCACATTTTGCCGTTCTTCGTCTTTAAAACTCCCCGAGGAGTCACTTCGTGTAGAGGTTTCGAAACGCCATATACGTCATTCAAGTCACACTCGGCTCATAACACGCGTGAGCACGTGTGTCGAGACGAGAAATCACAGCCACGTCGTAACAGTCCACCGTAAGCTCTCTTGCCTTAACACCAGGCGAGAGAGAAGAGAGAGAGAGAGAGAGCGCAATTACGCGAGCCGTCGATCGTTCAGAAATAAAGATCCGCGCGAAATTGCCGATGCGGCATTAACGACTGCCGAACGGCGAGGACGGCATTGAATGACGCCTGATTTTATCGGCGAAACGCCGACGATAAATCTTCCGATGTCGCTGGCGAACTTTTCCGCCATTTATATATATGCGCTCGTTAACGCGCGCCAAGAGAGGGCGATGAGCTGTTGTCACACACGGACACACGTAGCAAGCGCATCCACAGAGACACGGGGCAGCAAGCGAGAAAGTCAAACGAGCACAACACTAGGAAAGAAGAGAGTCTGCACTGAAGTACACATAACTCATAACGATTACGCGTATATTCTTTCATTGGTTAGTCTTTGAACGTCCCTCTCGCGCCGCTCGTAAAAGATGTCAGAGAGAAGCGCGCGGCTTCGTCGCCGCCGAGTTCGTTACTTATACGCTCGTCTGCTGTGCAACTTGGAGACGATCTTTCGATGAAGCTATAGCCCAGACGCGTGAGCTTTATGATCCCATAAATACGTCGATGTGCTCTTAAATTATCGCCAACTTTCATTCTCTCTCTCTTGTGACTCGTGATTCTCGTTTTTTCTCTCGCGCATCCCGCGACGTAACAAACTGATGTGCATCTTGCAGAACACAATGTACAGCTGGAAATGCTTGTTATTATGTTCTTGAAATGCGTCAATCATAGGAGCTCGTGTAAATATTGAAGAGAGGACTTTCCAGAAATAAGCTCTGATTTATGGCGCGTTATAAATTTTGTCAGTCTCGAGACCTATGTACACCGACTGATTAGCTTACGATTACGTTTCAGAATACTCTGTTTGTAGGTATCATCTTTAGATGATTATTTTTCTTTTATTTTTTTTTATCGTTTGTTTGTTTAAAATCTGTAAATGTTATGAATTAATTTAAAAAGACTACTTTTTATTTTTTAAATACAATATGAATAATGTAAATTTATATAAAACTTCTTATTAGTCAATAAACATCCTTTGAAATTAGCTTCCAACCACGTGATTTTTATACGAGCATTGCTATATGCGAGCCGAACAAAGGCCTAGCAGTTAAACGCGCTGCGTTGAGCCCGTACTCTCTGGCAAAACGCGTGCTTTCTGTAGAGACGTTAGGGTTATTTATGGGCTCGTTTATCAAGGTAGTGAGCCACCATCTTTTACCCGCCCATCGAGACCGTCGTATTTTGCCTATCGCACTACGGCCGATACGTTCTAAAGATACGAGGCGGCTAAAGATGCCACGTCGACGAACCCTCGAACCTCATCGTGTCAGAAATGAAGAGTCTATTGTGATCTAGACACTTATATCGTAGGCTTTGGTAATACGTTACTAACCCACACCGTTACTGCCAAGAGCAATTATAAATTGTGAATATTTAAAGTAGCTGCGGTTGGTAACAATACAGGTTGTATGTCAAACGGTGCTGAATATCTTGTGGTCTTTTATGTAACCATAGGTACAACGAAAATTTGAAAGACTGTTTTTTAAAATATTGAACCAAGTTAAAAAGAGATCCAACAGTATTAAGCTTTCAGGAAAGATGATTCATAGATATAGGAATCCAAGAGAAAATTCACGCAAGTTTTTCGATGTAGAACACAACCGCCATATATTTTTCAATCTTCAAAGTTGAAAGATTTATCGTGTTTTTATGATTAGCACTTCTTTGCTTTTGCCCGATATCTCTTCGTAGAAAATTAGAAAGCAAAAGGTATATCATCTATAAGACTAGATTTGCTTATTGAACACTAGGGTCGAACGGCAGAACGATAAATTATCGAAAGAGCGAAGAAGTAGTGAGTTTTCTCGCTAATCCGGCCCGATATGCCATCAATCACCAGGTCGCTCTAGCAAGACAGGGTCGAAGTAACTTTTTCCTCGCGCCTGGGGCAGCTGAAGCGTCGGCGCAAACGCTCCAAGACTCAAGATAAAATGAATCACAGGGGAGAAGATGGTCCGGGGACCATCTCGGCAGTGCGCGAGCATTCATCAAACAGATTTAAATCTGCTGCAAAGTGCGCCCTCTACAACTCGCGCTATACTTACACGCCAACTGAAGAGTAAGAAACTTTAGCGATTAGAGGGGGATATGTATATATATGCGTGCAAAATGCGGAGTCTTTGAAGAAATCGGTCTGTGTCTATATTCTCTACTTGAAATTGTGCTGGATGACTATTTGTTATATTGAAATCATAATATAGCCACAAGCAGGATTTTATTGAATACAATTTCTAGCAGGGAATAGAAACTAATAGCCGGTGATCTTTAAGGGAGCATGTTTATCAAGTTTAGAATATTTTACGTATAAGTAAAAATTATAGTACTGATTCAAAGCAGTACGCTGCATATTGCAACAGATGCCAATTCTTTTACGAATCCTCAGATTCTCGATTTATTGTTATTGAAATAGATTACGTTAAAATCAACTTCACTTCAATTATATATAAGCTCAAATCATCGATAATCCCTCGCGTTTAATTTGCACAAAACAAACATAAATTATTCCAACCTTCTCGTGATGTCTGGCTGTTTGAAAATTCAATTTGAAACAAAAGCTTTGCAATCGCGTCTGCGGGAGAGTCAAGAAGATTACCGAGGCGAAACAATCAGTCCCGAGGCAAAGCGTTAAATCGCTGCTGCTGCAACGAGAAAGAGAGATGCACGATCGAAAGAGAGCGGCAGCTCATCGTAACAGGCTTTGATCATCGCGTGTCAGACGTCAATCTTTCAAAAGCCCTCGTCACGTCCGCTCTACGACCCAATGTATCACGTCTCTCGCTTTTCCAATGCCAGAATCCTTCTCCCACGTCGCGAGATTTTCGCAGCACAAATCCGTAATCGTTTGCTCCAGACACCAAGGCAGTGCAGAGTGGAAAAAAGAACGGCGATGCACAGGCGTACAAAGCGCGTTGCGCGGGGAGATGAGATGAGAGCCGCGGATAAATAATTGAAACAAACTGTGGCAGGAGAAGGGCGAAGCGGAGAGGAAAGCAATATCCGCGCCGGCGGCTAATGGTGCTCTCGGGCGCGGCAAACAAGCTGCCATGTCACGCGGCTGCACGCGCGCTTTAATCCTCTCCAGCCGCACCACCCCGCATCCCTCCTCCTCTCTTCTTTTTTACCCAGCGCGCTCTCGCTATTCCAAGCCTCCCCCCTCTCCCCCCCCCCACCCGGTGTTTACTTTTTCAAGCTCCCCGAGCGCTTTGTACCGCCACACGCTTCGGTCTTTGCGCGGCACCGCGACTTTTCCCCTTCAATCTCTCCTGCATTTCTCCCGCGAGTCCACCGGCGCGTCATGGCCTTTGTTGCGGCTCTAGTTGACTTTCTTGCCTTATTCGTCATCGCTATTGCGTCAAAGTGCGATATGACATTTGCGATGCGATTTTCAAAGTTTATTGTAACATTTTAAATGAAGTACCCTGTAGCCAACAAAACTTGTTGTCTAGAAATTAAATACATTAACATTAAATATTATATTTTACGTAAGTTTATAAATCTGGTTTATAAATATATTCGGAAAACCGATCGTACTAAGTAGTCTAAAAGCAGAATGCTTTATCTGATATTGAAAGAAATAATGTATCATTTAGGACAAATTTACATACAACCGGCTAGGCCATTTCACTATAATTTTACACGTTAACAAGAAGACTTGTGTCAGTATTTAATTAAATTAGGTGGATTATTTTTTGGTTCAATAAGAACAGATTTTTTATAAAATATGTCCTTGTTTTGAATTAGAAATGAATTTTTTTATATGTTTAAAAAATAATTCGACACTATGGGGGTACCCACTTGTTAGTTTTCAGGTTGTACTTTAAAACTACTTTATTGTACAAATTTTTTATCAACTTTTCCTTAAGATATCCATTATGTTAGGGCTTCCCCTACAATAACATTATCTCCTTTACCTTCCAAACTGCCAGAGCAGTGGCAGCCGGCTGATGATATAAAGAAGAAGCAAATGGCCTCACTCTTCTCCCTGACCAGGACGCGGAAAACTGAGAAAAGCTCTGCTGGCTCGGCCGACTACGCTGGTAAGAGGCATAGTGTGCGATAGCATCATGACGTAGCTCGTGGTGCGGTGGCAGGGCAGTGGGGGAGTCTGCGCGGGCAAGTGATTTAGTGGGGCAAACGCCTCGACGACTGACCAAGATAGCCCGCGTGCCCGGCTGTCCGCGGAACAGCCCCATTTGTCCAACGTCTTCCGCTACAAAACTGCGCGCACCCCTATCTTCCGACACCTCCACCCCCGCAGCCCCCCTACTCACTTGCCACGAGGTCAGCTAGGAGCGACTCTTTCCTGGCCGTAGCCCATTCCCTATATCTAGCGACCCTGGCCCGTCCGCCGTGTGCCCTCCTGAGTAATGGCTCTTTCCCTCTCTCGCTCCTCGCCTGGACTACGCGCCTGACACGTTGAGAGTGGCCGGCATTAATGTTCGCGCGTGTGCGCCACAAAAGCGCAGCTCCCGTAATTTATCATTTGACTCTTTCGGTGTCGCACGCCCCCGCAAGCAAATTTATTTTCTCGCTCGAGAGGGTGGCGCGTGGTGGGGGTTGTATATGTATAGGTATAGTTATACGCGTGGACGCGCGCGCGCGGCAGCCGCATGAGACAGATGAGAAGAAAAAACTCGCAGTGCGAGAGAGAGAGAGAGCCTTCCGAAAGCTGACTTGCACGGGCCAGTGTGCCGCCGAGCGTGAATAATTCAGAGACGACGTATACGCTAGGGCGGTTAATAAAGATTAGAGGCGCTTTCGCTTTTGGCTATATTTATGTCGCTGCGCCCGCCCTTTTCTTTTCTCTCTTCCGATTTGTCTTTTTTTTTCTTTCTCTTCCTTCTTTTTTTCGATTTCTTTTTCGGTCACACCACAAACCGTGCGTAATTCAATTTTTTTATTTTTTTTACCTAATTTACTTTGATGCTCTTAGGGATTTTAGCTGTCGTTATAAGGTGAATTTTTTTTGGGAATAAATTTTTCATGTCGTCAATATCATCAGAATGATAATAGTACATTTCATTACTAGTGCGAAAAAGTAGATACTTGTTCCTAACACACTGAGAAAACACATATTATAATTTTTACAAATATTCTAGTAAAAATTACAATAGTCCATAGTAGTGCTCGGATATACTGACATTCTTGTGATTTT
>JAPYYQ010003009.1:0-32203 GCA_030522585.1 Anagyrus pseudococci | reverse complement strand
TATATATATATATATATATATATATATATATACATTTAATTTTTCTCGTATATTGGTAAAAAGAAAAAGTTCGCGACTATTTATTGCATTTATAAATATTCATGAGGCTTTAAAGCGAGTATATTTATAATACGAAGAAACATTTATTCAAATTAGAAATGGCACGCGGCTATTTTACCTTGTTTCGAATAAATATTTGATTGACGCAACCTACATACGCGAGGCTCGGTACAACACTCGGCGACACACGACACTTGACCCCGTACCCAAATATTAGTACAAAGATTTTAGGCAAACCAGGGGAAAAAAAACACATACATTTGTTCAACAAAGCGAACATTTAAAGAAATGAAAAAAATTATATCGAGTAAATGAATTTGTCGTGAGTCAATTGAGCGTTCGTTTCTTTTATGCTCTTTTGACGTTTACGACCAAGAAGTTCACGGGGCCGTGAATCGATAATGAAAAAAAATTCAACGAAATTGTCAAATTACCGCTTTCTTGTACAACAAAGTCAATACAGTTGCGCCTGAGCTGCGTCAAACTTTTACGATGACTCATTTTAATTATTTACCAATAACAGCGACGCTTTTCCGAGTCAGTACGTCGCAATTGAACGAAAAGTAAAGTAAAATTTGTTCAAGCCTACCTTAAAAAAAAAAGAAATAAAAAAATGAACAATAAAAACCACATAACAAAATCTCAATAACACAAACGCACAGGGTGTCGCGGTCGGAGAGCTGTTGCCTTTAAAGCCGGCGGCGCGAGGCAGGTCAAGCGATCCGGCGGCGAAGCTACAAAGTCACGGCCGAGGCCACTGACACTTCTCGCGCGTACATATATACACGCGCCTATATGCCGAAGGCCGTGCTCGAGCGATCGGCAAATAAGATACGGGCCTCTCGATATACGCTTCTGGTGTTCCAACGGGGCAATTCGGCAAGAGGGTGGAAAAGCCTCGGACAATTCCAGCTGTTGCGTAACGGCCTGTTGTTGAGTCTATCTGCGCCGTAAGTAAGTCCTCTCGCGAGGGCGTAAAGTGTTGGCACCGAGAGAGAGAGAGAGAGAGAGAGAAAAAAAAACAAGAGATGCCGGATGAAAAACGAGGCAGCCAGCGTAAATCAATCTCCGCGACGTGTGCACTTACCGGGGTAAATCGAGCCGCGGCTCCTTGTGGTTTACCGAGTTATAAATGTCAGTGCATCCGAGATCCGCCGGTTGTTGCCGATCGATAGTTGCGCGCGCGAATCGTTTTTCCACGAAGCGACCTGGTGTTATATCCGTTTGCCCCGACTCTCTTTCTCTCGCTATAACTTTTGAGAGGCCAAGGATTCGTTTCGCAAAAGGGGAATTTCTCCTCGTAATTATGGAGAGATACGTTAAGCTGCTGCTCGTGTTTGTTCTGCTGATCAACGGCAAAGGTAACGAAAGAAGAAGAACGAAATCTTCGCGGCCGTTACGTGTAGACGTATATAGGCGAAGTGAAGAGAGTGCAAACGAAGTTTTAAAAGGGAAAATATGAAAAAAAAAGTTCACAGCTTGAAGTCGGAAGCGCTGATCGGCGGCAGACCGGCCAAGCCCGGCGACTTCAAGTACCTGGTCTCGCTGCAGCGCGAGGACGAGCACTTCTGCGGCGGCGGGATCTTGAGCGATCGCCACGTAATCACGGCCGCCCACTGTTTCATCGACGAGGGCAACAAGTTCGCTCAAGGCCCCGTCAAGGTCGTCGCCGGATTGAACGACCTGCACGCCTCGACTGGGGGGGTCGTGGCCAACGTGGCGAAGGTCTACGTGCCGAAGCTTTACGACGACGCCGTATGGGCGAACTCCATACCGCTCGGCGATATAGCAGTGCTCAAGGTTGAAATGTCAGACTATTGTATCCGTTAGCAGGGACTACTGACACAGCTGATAATCGATTTGGTGCGCAGCTGGACCAGAGCCTGCAGTTGAAACGGCGGGGGAATCTCAGCAAGCTACGACTGCCCCGGAAAAAGGACTACGAGGGCGAAGTGCTGACGATCGCCGGCTTTGGATGGGACAAGGTCAAGGTCAAGCAGCACAAGAACGAAAGCGAGTACGAGATTGGCTCGTCGATGGATCGGCTGTTTCAGGCCAAAGCCAAGGTTGTCTCTAACGAGGAATGCCAGGACTACTACAGCGACGTCATCGAGGAGAGCAAGCTGTGCGCTATGATTGACGAGCATCACGATGGCAAGCTTCAGGGTGTCTGCAGGGTGAGTGCTTGTGTTTTGTAAGCGATTAACTATGTATTCGCTTGGTTGTAATAGAGTAACGATTTTTGATTCTGGATACCAACGCAGGGAGACAGTGGTGGTCCGCTCGTTTACAAGACCAACACGATCGTCGGTGTGGTCAGCGGTGTATCGATAGGATGCAACGAGAACGAACAACCGGGCGTGTACTGCAGAGTATCATCTCATTTGGAGTTCGTAAAAAATGCGATTAACGACGTTACCAAGGGCATGCGCACGAAAAAGTATCGTTGACGTCTGTGAAATAATATGTAATATGTGATTACGCAACGATGACGTAAGCTCGCCAACGACAATACGGACGAATGAAATCGGTTTGATTTACGGTTCGCGACGTGTGTAAGTTGACGTTCAATTTTGTGTAACAATCCGAATAAAGTTTTATAGGAAAAGAAAAGAATGTTAGATAAGCAGAGCCAAACCTGTATTTCCCCAATAATACCTTTTACCTCATTAACGTATTGGGCAAACAATGGAATATTTTTACATCTGCCACTTCTGGCGCGATTGATCCGGTAATCGACCAAATAAAACGGCTTGATAAAAGCTTAATTTCCCTACCCAATAAAAAAACGCCGGCTAATTTAAATTTGAAGACCGAAAAAAAATTATTTTAATGAATAATCGCAATGTGCATAATTCATGAGCTTAAAGTGCGCAAGTCTGTCGAGATTGTTCAATGCTGCAGAAATAAAGGCGCAAATTGGAGGTGGAAAATTTTTCTCTGCGTCAATTGACCCATTCACTTTACAAGTATATAAACATTTTATTCCTCGTCAGTTGGGACTTTCTAAATTTACTTAAAAATTGACGATATAGTTTCACCATGAGCAGCATCAATTTATTTTGGCTCGTGCTCGGATTTATTCTCGTCTCTTCCAAAAGATATGGTAATGATTTTCAAGCAATCTTCTTTTTATTCTTTCGATAATATTCTTTTTCCGTCTGGCACGATTTCTATTTTGGAAAATTCTGTTCTCGCAGTCTGGACACTGGAAACGGAGTCGATCGTCGGCGGTGAAGAGGCTCAGCTTGGTTGGTTCCCTTACCAAGTCTCGGTGGAGAATCTGGAATTCAGCCTCTGCGGTGGTGTAATCGTGACCGAATGGCACGTCGTGACCGCGGCTCATTGCGTCATCGACGAGGACAACAACTTCGTCGATTTCCCACTGAAAATCGTCGCCGGAATCGTCCAGCTCGACTCGAATCCTCCGAGTAAAGTCGTTAAATGGGTCGAGCGTATCTACGCTTTGAAACTGTTCAATCGTCGGAACCAGTATCCCAACATACCCGGCGACGTAGCTGTGCTCAAGGTAAGCCAAAGCCAAAACCCTTATCTCGTAAACAATTGATAAACGAATCTTGATTTTCCAGTTGAAAGAGCCGCTTTACCTCGACGGCAAGTATTTGAGAGCACTCAAGATACCCGAGAAAATAACTTACGTCAATCAGAAAGCCATAGTGACAGGCTTTGGTGTCAACTGGGTGAAAACCAGGACGACCTTCGACGGCCAGAAAATGGAGGGCGAACAGTTCACGTCAGGTCGACTTCGTTGGGCCGAGGCGATAGTACTCAGTAACGCCGAGTGTCAGAAGCAATATAAATCCCTGATCACGGAGTTCCATCTTTGTGCTCAGATTATTCAGAGAAAACCGGACGTTCCCGAGGGCGTGTGCTCGGTTAGTTTCTTTTTCGAAGCTTTTCGTCACTTTTAACGAGCCTCGATTTTAATAGGACCTTTGTTTATTTACAGGGCGACAGTGGCAGTCCGTTGGTCTATGATCACGTACGATTGATCGGCATACTCAGCGCCAGTCCCAAGGGATGCCAAGAGAGGAACGCCGGAGCTATT
The DNA here is from genome assembly GCA_030522585.1 of Anagyrus pseudococci. NCBI lineage: Eukaryota > Metazoa > Arthropoda > Insecta > Hymenoptera > Encyrtidae > Anagyrus > Anagyrus pseudococci. The sequence continues at coordinate 28,074 of JAPYYQ010003009.1, read as the reverse complement.
TACACGAGGGTCTCGTTTTATGTAGACTTCATAAACATGGCCATAGCGGGTAATTTGGACATAAACATGAGACGATCGGAGGTATTGCCGTCTTAGGTAGAGGAAATTCGGAAGGAATGTCGAGATGATTGACTGCCAGCTATGGGCAGATAGTTTTTGGTGTAGAGAATGAAGACTGTGGTTTATTAGGATACTTTAGTTAATTCACTACGACTCCATTGTTACATTGGAAATACTCAGTCGTGAAACTAGTGACTTGGGTCACTTGTCATTGTCACGAGTTGGACAACCCATATAGGAGCTTCTTTTTTTATATAGATTTGACAGTAGTAAGACACTTTTGTGGTTTACGTTGTTACTTCACTAGGCGTTAAATGTTAGGTAGAAGATTTTTGCGTACGTTCTTATGGACATTGATTTTTCTTGAATATCAATGAAAAAATCTACCAACTGTATTTTTATAACAATGTAATATTTTACGATAACAACGCGTCTCTGTAATATTTATTATTAACAGTTGATAAATTTTTAAATAAACGACAAGCAATAAAAACGATAATTTTGCAATTACTACACGGATCCTTACCCCCTATCGGACCACCGAAACTTCACACTTTTCTGCGGATACTCGCACTGCTCTTCGCATCGTTGCACAAATCAAAATGACATATATTTTTTTGCGCAAAGCGCATTACGCTAAAAATAAATTTGATAAATTTTTTGACGTCTAACCGCTCAAACAAACATCCTTCTTAAATTTTAATTAGAAGCCTTTTGTATCTGCCGTCGGTTTACGCGATGTGTTGATAAATATCGTGTCAGCAAAATAAATCTTATAAACTTAACTGCGTGTAAATGATTGATTGTTAAGCGATAAAATTGTATAAAACAACATAAAATCTCGGTTAATTATTCAGTCGTTTGCGAATCCTTTTCTTATGGTATAAGAAAATTATATTAATAGGCTGGGAAGGTAGAAAAAATCAAAGAAGATAATGAAGCACCAGAAGCTCTTCCTAACTATAATTTTTAGTTTTCTAGTAAGCCAAAGTAAGTGCCTCGCAACTTATATTTTAAACACCATAAAACTCGTCAATTCAATAACCATTGATTTCATCCAAATGCTCAGTCGATTGCCTGCCAAACGAGAACATCATCGGCGATCTCAAAGCCACTAAGGGCCAATTCAAGCACTTCGTCATTGTTTTCCGCAACGAAGTCCCCGCCTGCGGTGGTGTCATTATCGACGACTACAACGTACTCACAGCGGCACATTGCGTTGTCCATCGGAAAAACAATAAATTTCGTCGTGAACATTACAGGGTTGTCGGTGGTGTCACTAACGTCGATGAAGAATCCCCTGATAGGGTCGAAATCAATGTCAAAAAGATATTCATCCACAAGTCCTTTCAATTGACGATGATTCAGGACGACATTGCCGTTCTCGAGGTATACATCATTTCGTATGAGCATGTAATTGTATTGTGATGAGGATTGGTTTGCAAGGAATGCGTGTGTACTTACAGTTGGAGAAAAGCTTGGATCTGAAAACTAATACTCACTTGGCCAAGTTGGATTTACCAAAGAATGATGTGGATTACGCAGGTAAGACGGGCAAAATAGCTGGCTTCGGCTTGAATTGGCTGACCACCATCACCGACATGGACACCGACGACACAAAGGAAATTGGTGGCAATTACGACGACGATCTGAGATACCTTGAGGCAAAGATATTGTCAAATGAAGCTTGCAAAAAGACGAATATCCTTGCGAAAATTACTCCGGAAGTGCTATGTGCCCAGGCTGACCAGACCCACGGAGAACAGGCTGTTTGCACAGTAAGACTCGTTACTGACTCGAATAAATGGTGGACATTTAAAAAATGTAATTCATTATTAATTTTTTATTATTGTTAGGGTGACAGCGGTGGACCTCTGGTGGTCGATAACACCGTTGTAGGAATACTCAGTACCAGTCCTATCGGCTGCGACGAGACGATCGAGGCGGCAATGTACACCCGAGTATCGAAATACCGTGATTTTATCGCCAATACTATAAATGGTATAACGATCAGTGGCCTGCGTATTTTGGAGATTATGCACGTTGGAGGTCAGATTACATTTACGGAAAAAAGCAGCGACGACTGAAGATTTTTATATACGGACGTGAGGCGCTTTAAATTTTAAGGAAAACTCGTTTCTGGTGTGACACGTGAAAAAAGCAATTTTACCGCTCTTGAAATTGCGGTTCACATAAGCGTATTGTAATTGAATGAAAAATTAATTTTATTGTTAAATATAAATGTGTAGTGCAACAACAGTAGCAATATCGATTAGTTTTTTTTTTAAATTAATTGACGTCTATAATCCAAGATAACGAAATCCTTTTTACCGGCTACTGTTTGAGTATAAACTTTATCGTCGGTGCTAGCGAAGAAAAACTCTCGGAGAAACGCCCTAGCGAAGACTATTCCGTTTGAGATCTCGCAGCGAAGACTATCCCATTTCAGGATTTTATTAATTTTAAACGTTAAAAAACTCAAGAATACTGGCTAAAAAGTGGTTTTTTGGAATTTTTAAAGGTTTATCTTGTTTATTAAGTTGTAAGGATTAATATTGCCGAGGAAAAAATTAATTTTACCAACTTATTAATAATATATATAGATTATAAGGAAAATCGCGAAATGGGATAGTCTTCGCTAGCAGCGACGATATATTATTAATAAGTTGATAAATTTAATTTTTGTTCCCCGACAATATTGATCCTTACAACTTAAAAAACAAGACGAACCTTTCAAAATTCCAAAAGAGCCACTTTTAAGCCGGAATTTTTGAGTTATTTAACGTACAGAATTAATAAAATCCTGAAATGGGATAGTCTTCGCTATAGGACGTTTCTACGGTTTTTTTTCGATAGCAGCGACGATATAGACACTTACGATTGATGATGATGTTTTTCATGTTTACCTAATATTTAATGCACGATTATCGTGACACGAACGAGAGCTTTTTCTTTTTGAAGTACACGGCTCTTTACACCACCGATTCGCGGAAATATAAAATTTATTAGCGTGATAAAGACTTAGACAAAGATACAAGGAAACTGCGACATTTTAATATCAAAAAAACAGACTTTATTATAAATGACAAAGCTATAATTTATCTTTGTTAATTTTCCGTTCTTCGAAAAAGAGAAACGTTTTTCTGTCCGCATACACGAGGCATATAAATAATTAATAATAAAAAGAAAAATTAACATTCGCTCATTGTGGTGTTTTAATTTTAAACCGAGAATAGTCAGTCAATACTATAAAATGAATCGTCATTGCCGGCAGGCATTACAACTCTCAAAATACAGGCGTATCTTGATATCTTGTCAACTTTGGCTCGGAGTTCTTTGACATGTCGCTAAAAAGTGTACTGTTAGTGTTTATCGCGGTGCTTCTTTTTGTACCCGAAAGCTACGGTAAGTTGTAATAAATTTTTATTTAATTAGAAGCCTTTTGTTTTTGCCGTCGGTTTACGCGATGTGTTGATAAATATCTTGTCAGCAAAATAAATCTTATAATATAACTGCGCGTAAATGATACATTGTTAAGCGATAACATTGTAAAAAACAACATAAAATCTCGGTTAATTATTCAGTCGTTTGCGCATTGTTTTCTTATGGTATTAGAAATTTATATTAATAGGCTGGAAAGGTAGGAAAAACCAAAGAAGACAATGAAGCACCAGAAGCTCTTCTTAACTATGATTTTTAGTTTCCTAATAAGCCAAAGTAAGTGTCTTGCAACTTATACTTTAAACACCGAAAAACTCGTCAATTTAAGGGGGCCTGATACTATTAATAATCAATTAAAAATTGAATACAACTTTTTTATTTTTGAAGGTAATAACACAATATTTTATCACATAATCAAATATTAAGAATTGTCTCCGAAGCAAGTATTTTTGGTTTTAAGATGAAAAATCCTTTGCCGTAGATCCCAAATTATTTTGATGATAAAAATTTTGTTCGATGGCTCAAAAAATTCTTGAAAGGGTTCCAAATCTGCTCCGTTTAATCTAAATTAAACGGAGCAGATTTGGAATAAACTTGTTTAAAAAATTTGTAGGTTAGGTTTTATGACAAAATTAATTGAAAAATTTTTCAAAATTGTAAAAAAAATTGTAAAACCTAACCTACAAATTTTTTAATCAACTTTATTCCAAATCTGCTCTGTTTAATCTAAGATGAACCCTTTTAAGAATTTTTTGAGCCATCGAACTAAATTTTTTATTATCAAAATAATTTGGGATCCTACGGCAAAGGATTTTTCAGCTTAAAACCAAAAATATTTGCTCTGGAGCCAATTCTGAACATTCAGAGGTCTGACTAGGCTTTAAATTCATATAAAATTAACAACCATTATATGATAAAATATTGTGTTATTACTTACAGAAATAAAACAGTTGCATTCAATTTTTAATTTTGATTTTTAATAGTTTCAAATCCCTTTAATAATCATCGATTTCATCCAAATACCCAGTCGATTGCCTGCAAAACGAGAACATCATCGGCGATCTTAAAGCCACAAAGGGCCAATTTAAGCACTTCGTCATTGTTTTCCGCAACGATGTCCACGCCTGCGGTGGTGTCATCATCGACGACTACAACGTCCTCACAGCAGCCCATTGCGTTGTCGATTGGCAAAACAATAAATTTCGCCGCGAACATTTCAGAGTTGTCGGTGGTATCACTAACGTCGATGATGAATCCCCTGACAAGATCGAAGTCAATGTTAAAAAGATATTTATCCACAAGTCCTTTCAATTGACGATCCAGGACGACATTGCCGTTCTCGAGGTATACATTATTTCGTATGACCATGTAATTGTATTGTGATGAGGATTGGTTTTCAAAGAATGCGCGTGTGCTTACAGTTGGAGAAAAGCCTGAATCTGAAAACTAATACTCACCTAGCCAAACTGGACTTACCAAAGGATGATGTGGATTACGCGGGTAAGACGGGCAAAATAGCTGGCTTCGGCTTGAATTGGCTGACCACCATCACCGACATGGACACCGGCGACACAAAGGAAAATGGTGGCAATTACGACGACGATCTGAGATACCTTGAGGCAAAGATATTGTCGAATGAAGCTTGCAAAAAGAAGAATATCCTTGCGAGAATTACTCCAGAAGTGCTATGTGCCCAGGCTGACCAGACCCCCGGAGAACAGGCTGTTTGCACGGTAAGACTTGTTATTGCCTCAAATAAATGGTGGACATTTGAAAAATATAATTTATTATTTTTTTATTATTTTTAGGGTGACAGCGGTGGACCTCTGGTGGTCGATAATACCGTTGTAGGAATACTCAGTACCAGTCCTATCGGCTGCGACGAGACGATGGAGGCGGCAATGTACACCCGAGTATCGAAATACCGTGATTTTATCGCCAATACTATAAATGGTATAACGATCAGTGGCCTGCGTATTTTGGAGATTATGTACGTTCGAGGTCAGATTATATTTATGGAAAAAAGCAGCGACGACTGAAGATTTTTATATACGGACGTGAGGCGCTTTAGGTTTTAAGGAAAACTCGTTTCTGGTGTGACACGTGAAAAAAGCGATTTCACCACTCTTGAAATGGCGATTCACTTAAGCGTATTGTAATTGAATGAAAAATTAATTTTATTGTTAAATATAAATGTGTAGTGCAACAACAGTAGCGATACCGTGTTTTCACGAAAATTAAATTTATGAAGTCAATACGTGCAATGACAAAAATTTTCTCAAGCGTTACAATAACGATAAAAAGCGACGAAAATAAAACGTCAAACCACAAAAAAGGCGTTATCTACAAATATTTCCATATGAAAAGTATAAATTTGTCAAGTTAGACACTCACTGCTGAACAAATAGAAGCCTGTAGAATGAAAAACAATTATTTCCAGACGAGCTGGTTCCCACTGAATTTGCAACTGGAATTGAATCCATACATCATTGTAACAAGTTTTGTAACAAGTGTTGATCCAATTTCGCTCGCATTTTTTTTAAAGAATTAAATAAAGCTAAGAAGTTTTTGCATATTATCCTGTTTGTTTATTTCAAAATTGCTCAAATACAAAGAAAACTTTTTATTTTTCATTGAATATATAAATTCAATTATGGAAATGGAGTCTTGACAAGAATAATGAAAAAATAATTATTTCCGATTGTTTAGTGCATAAATTTTAATTATTTTGAAAATAATAAATAATCCTCATTTTTTGTCGATTACTTCTCGTTAATTAAACGTGATAACATTATTTTCGTAGTAATATATTACAAGAGCCACGGAGTCGCGTATCCTTCGTCACATGATAAAAGCCCAATTTTTTGGTATTTTTTAAGAAAAAAAAATTAAGCAATTATGGATTTTCGTAACTTACTTTTCAAATTAAATAATACATGTATATTTTTAATTTTCTGCTTATCAACGCATAGTGGTAAGTTTAAAAAAAGATTTTTATTTTACTTTCGAAGATAAAATAATGTTGACTAAGTTAATTGTCATTTAATCAAATAACAGTATAATTATAATTATCTCTTTGTACGTTTCAAAAAAGTCAGCACCGCTTCAGTCGCTTAAAATAGCCAGCTCCTCAATTGAGAAACTTGTGATTGAAAAAAAAAATCTGCTTCTAAATATACAGATTTTTTCTTAATATTACGAATTGTTCCACTTTTTTTCAACCTGTTGAAAAAAGTAGGAGCTTGCTCCTTAAAGCAGGTGAATAACTGCATGGGAGGTTACACAGGAAAGTAGTTAGAAGTATGAGGATGAAGGTGTGTTGGAAAGTGTCAGTATCAAAGTGTGTGTACAAATGAAAAAGAATTACTTCAGTTTTTTTTAATAAATACTCGTAATTGTACGATATTAATTTAGAAACGATTAAAACGACAGATAACGATTTTAAATTATTTTTATGTGATGTTTCAAATAACACTTAAAAATTTATCGTTCGTGTTTTCTAAATTATTTTTTGATTCTTTAATTATCAAATTTAGTTATATAATTGACAAATGTTAAATAAAAGTGCTTTATTATTAATAAAATGATAACAGTAAGTTGAACTGGGGATGAATGAACGAAACGAACAAGAAATACCCCCCTAGTTTTGATAAAATTGATTTATGTAGTCTCAATATTCTTTTCTTACAAGTTCTACTCTTGAATCCTTAATACTACTTAATCCCATTACGTTAACATTATTTTATTTTAAAAATATACAGTTATTATGCCCTTAAATACAAATCCGCATAACATCAAATTAAATTAAATTCAACACTTTTTCGACAGTATCCTGTTTGGAAACGGAAAACATCGTCGATGGTTACTATGCCGAAGATGGCCAGTTCAAGTATCAAGTTGTCATTTATCGCGACGACGTAGACGTTTGCGGTGGAGGAATAATCGACGATTACTTCATATTGACGGCTGCCCACTGCTTCATCAGACGCATCGACAATGAGTTTTACAAAGCCAGATTCGCCGTAGTCGCAGGCATCAACGAGCTCAAGGACAAGACTAGAAACAGAATCGAATCGAACATAAGAACGATATTCGTACCTGCACTATTCAATTACGATGATTACTCCAATGACATAGCAGTTGTCCAGGTGAATTTCCCTTTCACTTTTTTTTAAATAAAACCCAATTTTGTTCTCAATTCAATCACCGAGCTTACATTTAATACAGCTACTTAGCAGCTTAAACGTGAGGGGCAACAAGCGCTTGATGGCTCTTAACTTACCTGGCCTGTGGGCCGACTACGCCGGCAGAACCGCCGAAATTGCCGGCTTCGGCGTCAACTGGGTGAGGGTCGTCGAGAATCCTAATACCCACGAGACAAGCGAATTGGCAGGGGACTTGGACACGGCCTTGAGATACGTCAAGGCGAAGATCATAAAGAACGTCGAGTGCGCCCAGACTAATCCCGGCAGCGTCATCACGCCTAAGATATTGTGCGCCAGGACCGAGCAGCGTGCGGGCTTGGAGGACGCGGTTTGCTCGGTATGCGGCATTTCTGCTATTACCGATACTGTTATTGACGATTTTATATTACCGATTTTTTTTTCTTTATTACAGGGCGACAGCGGTAGTCCGCTCGTTTACAAGAACACCGTAGTCGGTGTTCTCGTGGCCAGTCCTTACGGCTGCAAAGAGACCACGGAGGCTGCGCAGTACGCCAAAGTATCCAAGTTTCTCACCTTTATCGATAATGCGAAGAACAACAGGCGACGCAAGGATATGCGTATTCATGATTTATTTTCGTATCTGGAGACCAACGAAGTTTATTGATTATCTGATTATGAATACTGAAATGTGATAGTCTTCGCTGCGAGATCTGAAAGGGGATAGTTTCTACGGGGGTTTTTCTTCGCTAGCAGCGACGATATACACACTTACGATTGATGATGATGTTTTTCATGTTTACCTATTTAATGTACAATCATCGTAACACGAATGAAAGAGAGCTTTTTCTTTTTGAAGCACACCGCTCTTTACACCACCGATTCGCGGGAATATAAAATTTATTAGCATGATAAAGACTTAGATAAAGATACAAGGAAACTGCGACGTTTTAATATCAAAAAAACAGACTTTATTATAAATGACACGACTTTAATTTATCTTTGTTTATTTTCTGTTCTTTGAAAAAGAGAAACGTTTTGCTGTCCGCATACACGAGGCATATAAATAATTAATAATAAAAAAGAAAAATTAACATTCGATCATTATGGTGTTTTATTTTTAAACCGAGAATAGTCAGTCGATATTATAAAACGAATCGTCATTGCCGGCAGGTATTACAACTCTCAAAATATAGGCTTATCTTGATATCTTGTCAACTTTGGCTCGGAGTTCTTTGACATGTCGCTAAAAAGTGTACTGTCAGTGTTTATCGCGGCGCTTCTTTTTGTACCCGAAAGCTACGGTAAGTTGTAACAAATTTTTATTTTTTCAAAATCTACACGGAGAGAAATGTTTTTGAAAATATTACTTTGAAATTCCGTATTTTTTACTACACTGTCCAGGTAATCGGACCACAGACTGTCAATGAAGTAATTTTTACTTTTAGTCTGGTAAAATTTACTTATTTTTCGTCTTAGAAAAAAGAAATTTCCCACATTTTAACCACCTACTACTTTTTTTTCTTAAACGGTCACCCATCCACGTCCTCAGTGCCCTCCCTGCTGCTTAACTTTGATGATCCATGGATTGAAGATGGCCTATCTTGATGTATTCATTAGCCCTACATATGCCTTAATCAATTATCGTGATTTTGGTAATAAAATGATTTGTAATGATGAAGTACTATTATTCATACGATAATATAATATAATGTAGGCTCTAAAGCGACGAGACGGCTGTGTACCTGCGCAAAAAAATGAAATAATAGTATATTATGTTACAAGGGGCAGAAACAGCTTGTTATTCCCGCGGATGAAGTTTACTGCCCGAGCGCAGCGAGGGCAGTAATTCAAGGGCAGTAATCCAAGGGAATAACTGTTCTGCCCCGAATAACATACGTTACTTTATGAATTTATTCTTTATAGGTCAATAATGGCCACTTTATTTACCTAAAAATCGGGATAGCAACACTGCTTTATGTTGAGCGGGATTAATGAGTCATTATTCCCGCATTTTGCGGGATTAATGACTCATTATTCCCGTCTTTTTAAAGAAATAAAAAAGTTAATTATTATTATTATTGATTTTTTTAAGTCGTTAACTTATTCAACACAAATATGGTGACTTTAAATAAACAAAATAAACTAATTAACATTAGATCATTCTTAGATCGTTTTTTTTTATTTATTTAGCATTTCAAATCTTTTAGAGGTTTATATTGCCAGATCGTTCTTTTAATTGGAAAATTAATAGTAAAAAATTCTTATTAGATTTTAAGTATTATCAAATTTCATATTTTTAAAATAAAATTTGAAAATATGAATTTAAAATAATTTTTACGTAGAACATTTTTTTAATGAAATGGATTAGAAGTTTTTGGTTCAGGTGGGGGGGGGCTTGGCCCCCTCAACCTCCCCACCGGGGCTTTGCCCCTGGACCCCACCACCCCTTCCCTCTTACACACAACTTTTGCGTTTACTTTTCTACGCAATGGATTTATGTATATTTATTTTGAGGTTTCCTGTGTTTAGTAAAAATTTCGGAATCTAAAGTAATATTTCCAAAAACTTTTCTCTCGGTGTATATAATATTTACTAATTTAACGGTAGCCCGTTTTTTTGTTAAACATTTATAACTAAACAATTATCTAACGTAATTTTAGGTCTGGATAAGGAAAACGTAGTCGGCGGTACGCCAGCACACGATCTCCAATTCAAATACCAGGTCGCCATTTACCGCGACCGGCTCAACGCGTGCGGCGGTTCCATTATCGACGACACGTTGATATTAACAGCCGCTCACTGCGTAATCGATATAGAAGATTATTTCTACGAAGAAACGTTCAAAGTCGTCGCCGGCGTTACGGATTTGAACGATCAATCTAACAACAGGATCGAGGTGGGCGTTAAAAGGATTTACGTGCCTAGGACGTACGATATTCACCTTAGTATCGATGACATCGCAGTGCTAAGGGTATATAGTTTTCTATTTTGTATATCGATGTTTAAAATTAGCGCTAAGCATTTTTTCAATTTTTCCTGTAGTTAACCGAGAGCTTGAAAGTCAAGGAAAATCCTCAACTGAGCATCTTGCGTTTGGCCGAAGGCTATATTAGCTTCGCAGATCGGGAAGCTACGATAGCGGGTTTCGGCTACGATTGGGCCGTCATTGAAAACGGCGTCGACGGTAAAGAGAGGGAAATAGGCTCGTCGACCACCGATCGCATGAGCTACATCAAAGTCAAGGTGCTGAAGAACAAGGACTGCGAGGAGCCTCGTTTTCCCGATCACGATTCGAAGAAATTCAAGGCGGCCAGCAGAAAGAAGATCTGCGCTAAGGCTTACGACGCTAGCAAGGCGAAGAGACAAATGGGCGTGTGCACGGTGAATAGGTTTTTTTTTAAAATGTTTTTAATGTGAAGGAGAAATAAACGATAATTTGTGATTTTGATTTTCAGGGAGACAGCGGATCGCCGCTTGTTTATGACAACCTAGCTATTGGGGTACTGAGCGAAAGTCCGATGGGCTGCGACGAGACGGAGCGGCCGGCGGTTTACACGAGAATATCCGAATACAAGGAATTTTTGAAGAAGGCTAAGAAAGACGACGTATGCAGGCACATAAGATTCGCCGATATACCCAAGGAGAAGCAGCTGCCGCTGAGTCGAGGAAAACAGTTTTGGAAATTTTTTTAATTTTAAGCGATAATTACAAGTAGTGAAAATTAAAATTAAATTTTAAAGGAATTCAGCGTTAGATCTGTTTTTAAAATAAATTATTTACGTTTTTTTTTGATAAAATTTAATAGCCCGTGTGTTTTTTGTTTAATTGAAGCACTAACTTGTTTGTTTCGAATAAAATTCAAAAAAAAAAAAGAAAAGATCGAATTGCGAAATATCACCTGTAATTGTGCATAACGGCACGTGCGTGCTTTGGCGCTATACCGCCGGCGCTTTTTGCGCGTGAGATAAAAATTTTTTTAAATAAATTCACACGGCTCTCGTCATTTAGATGAGAGAAACACGAAATTTATGAAATTATTGAGAAATCAAAAGTAATTGAGGGTAAAACCTTATCAACAAGTCCGCACACTTGCACACGAAAAAATATCATTAACACGAATGACTTTCTCTCTGGACTGAATCGAACCGTCTACCTTATGTATCGATTGTGCCTTTGTGCTTTTGTAAAATCTTTTTTTTTTCTTATATCAATAAAATTTGATTCTATTATATCAAAAGAAAAAAGAATAAATTTAAAAAATCTGTAAAGAATTATTATTTAAGAAATAAAGTAATATTCGTTTCAACGATATTAGTGGCTCCTCTGTAATTTTTGTATTTTATCTTGACAATTCTAACGATAAAATAGTTATTCGCAAAATTGCGCGCTTAACGTACATTCTTTACGTACCAAAACGTATTTGCTCTACGTCACATATTTTACCATATTTCAAACACGTGATTCCCATATCGTCGTTTTTTTTTCAGCGCAATTTTTATCAGATTAATTATACGCGATAAATTTGCGCGAACGATCTGTTCGATAAGGCAAAATAATCGACCTTCGTGAAAGTTAATGTACTTTTTCCCTAAATCGCGTATGAATAATTTAGAGATTATACAACCGAATCCCGGCGTTTAAATAAAGTATTTAACAAGCAATATTAATTATCGAATCGCTACATCAGGGTGTATCGGCTCGGCTCCTCTCGACTTTTCGCCAACCCACAATATTTCTCCCGACCGTCAAACAGTGCGCAGATAAAAAAATGTTGAAGCTCCTCATAAGCGCTGGGATCATCCTATGCCTCGCGTTGATCCACGGTAAGTCCATCAATTTTCCCAAAATCCTCATCCCCCCATAAAATAACTAAAATTTCGCACAGTTACCGAGGCCAAGGAGCGCATCCTCTTCGGCAACACCGACACGAAGAGGCTGCACAAGCACCACGTGTCGATCTTGGCTTACGAGCCCGGCAGCAAGGAGCCCGAGCTAGTCTGCGGCGGCGGCATACTCAGCAAGCTCTACGTGCTCACCGCTGCCCACTGCGTCTATGGCAGGCCGTCCTCCAAGCTCCTCGTCCAGAGCGGCTACCTGGACGAGAAGGAAGGAGTGGACTACCGCGTGCACCACAAGGTCGCCAAGTACATGCATCCGGCGCTCTATCAAAACTCGACGGGTCGGCATTACGAGAGCGACATCGCTATTCTCAGGGTGAGCACGCTATACCCCCATTACCAGTGCGATGATCCGAGTTGCCGATTTTAAAATCTCGCCATTTCAGCTGGTACGTACCATCGACCTCAGCGACGACACGGTTAATCAGAAGCTACAACTGCCCGAGTGGGATACTGACTACGAGGACGCGCAGGTCGTGTTCGCCGGCCACGGCGCCGAGAAGATCGACATTATCATGAACAAATCGACGAACAAAACGAAGGCCGAGTTCCAGTACGCCAAGAACCTGAGGTACTTCGAATCTAAGGTCATACCGTTGGAGGAGTGCAGAAAAGTCATGCCGATGGTGATCAACGACGAGAGCATCTGTACCGAGGCCGAAAACAGCTCTGGATTCTCCTGTCTTGTAAGTCGAGCTTTTGTTTATCTTTTTTTTTTAGATATTTTGGTGTGTTTTTAATTTTTTGATTTTGAAAATTTGCAGAAGGACAGCGGCGGCATACTCGTACATAACGGCGTTGCTATTGGTATTCGGAATAGAGTTACCGAGTGCACCGACGAACTGCCGGAACTCTTCACGAGAGTTTCGAAGCAATTGAGCTTTATATTAAACGTTTTTAATTACAAGTACTCCTTGGACATTAAGTACGTGAAGAATTGAGAATTTCTTGATTTTTTTTTAATGTGTTGTTGTTGATGCGACTGGATTTGATAGAGATGTGGAGTAATCGTTATGACTTTTATATATAGTTTATGTGTTGTTGATGATATAAATAAAGAATTGCAGTTAGCAGTACTGTCGTTTTACCTTTTTTTTTCATTTTTTCGTTAAATATTTAATATCACATTTTTTTTTGGATTTTGATTCTACGATATCGCGATATTTTATGTGAATCTTTCGTAATTTTACTAAACAATTAATCTTATTGCGAAAGAGATAAAATTCTTAAAAATATTAAATAAAAAAAAACCCACCTCACACATGAATACATCATCTAATTGGCCGTATACATCAGACGACGTATTATTAGTTTGAACAAGTGAGCAAACAAAATACCAACAAAATCATTTATGTTAATCGAGAAAAAAAATCCCTGCTAATTCAACAAAGATAATATACAATACATTCGCTAAATAAAAATCCGCACATAACTAAAATTCGATCTTAACAAGCGCCCCAATTATTATTCACTTTTAGCAAAAAAAAAAAATCCCCGCTAATCTAAAAACCTCTCCCACATTAATTAACACACCCGGCGAGTATATCCAACAATTCAATTTTTCCACCGCCAATACACACACCAGAGTACCCCTCCCCTCGCAACAAATTTCCCCGCTCGATAAAATCTATCCCCGAAACACGTTCGATTATGCACACCTCGTTTCCCCATAGTATACACGCGCGCCTAAAATAATTGCCCATCTAATTAACTCTCGCGCTAACAATAATACCTTCTTTCCAAATTGTTTTACCCTTCACAAAAAAAAAAAAAATAACGAAACGCCCAACGGTAGGTATACAGGAGCCCATAGTTGGTATAAGAAAATAAAAATCCGAAATCGGCGAAAGGACACACAGGAGAGAAGCGCGCGCGGGGAGAAAGTGACTTTTCCCTCCCCGTTCAATTAAGCTAGTAGCGTCGTCCTATAGGAGGGGAGAACAGGTGAAATTTGTCCGCGCGGTTATTAAAACCGCGAGGCTCTGTGTACACAGCGCGCGGGGGGGGGAGGGGGGGGGGAAGTAGCTGTCTTTTTTTCCCTTCGTCTAACCTTGTTTCCGCGGCTCCGCTAATGAACGCGATATATATAATTGGCCGCGCCGTGACGGAATAAGGAGGTCTCCCCCCCGATGAATAATACACGGGGCGAGAGGGGGGAGGCTTTAAAGAGACACGAGGGCGCGCACGTATATACTTTTTCGAGAGATTTAATGCCCCGCGCGGACGGGAGAAATCACAGGACGAGCCTCCAGCGGAAGTAAAGCGTCTCTCCGGGTTTTTAAACGCATATACGCGTATGTGTGTTGGCTGCGATATGGGCAATAGTCCGGATCGGAGAGATAATCAGTCCCGGGGCTTTTACAGATGCGTAGATACTTTATATATCTTGTCCGAGAGAGAGAGAGAAAGAGGCGAATACGGCGAGAGAGGCTCTCTCAGGTCGAGAAATGATAAATTTCGCGACTAGAAATCTCGTATATATTTATCCGAAACCGCGAGAGCTCTCTCTCGCGCGGGGCCTTTAACATGTGCGCGAGAGGCTGTCGATGTCTCTCGTTTCGCCGACTCTCTTTCTCTCTCTCTCTCTCTCTCTCACGCATTAACAGACGCGCAAACGCAAGAGACGAGAGATAGAGAGCCCGGTATAACTCATAATTCATCCGGCGACTTTCCTTTTGCAATATATCCCGCGGAATCTAATTATTGGTGAATTAATAAGTTTACGCGTGTTCCGGTATATCCGCCCCCCCCCACCCCTTTCCCGACACTGCCCTTCTCTTCTGCTTCTCGAGAGACTCGCTAACTCGTCGTATACCGAATATCATTTTCTTTATTCGCTCCGGAGATAGAGGGAGAAGGATTATGTGGAAGGATCACGCCTGCTATGATTAATTATTATTATTATTGCTGTGCGCGCGACTTGGAAAGTGGCTGAAATAATGACGCAAGCGCGAGTCTTGGAGTAATTAGATGTACACGAGGGATACGCGTGTACGGGGGAGGCTATTAAGAGACTCGTAACGATTCGAGAAGGAAATTGTTATTTTGTTCGATTGTTATATTACCCTATTGGAAATTGTGCGATTAATTAAATTTAGATGTACATTCAATCGTGCGTTGGGTAATGGGTAAACGATCAGTATTAATGGTATATTTTTTTGGAGGCTTGTGTGAACGCATATTGATTATTATTAATAAAACATTGTACGACATTCATTATAAAAGTTTATCTTTATGTTCGGTTTTTTACGATTGTTGTCAGACATTAACAGTCACATGCGAAATTAATATGCGCTAATGAGCGTTATGACTGAATTTGCGCAGTGAATGAAACGTGTGTACATGATGCAGGAGATGTGTACGGGAATACATCGAAACGCTGTACAAACAATTTTCCGTAAACTTCCTTTTTTTGTTTTTTTTTTCTCTTTATCAGTAAAAATTAACGATATAATTTATTTTTCATTTTATTTTACATTCACAGAATCAACGATAACGATTAAACTATACGTACGTACGCTATATAATATTGAAGCCATAAGTCACGTCCTTGATGTAGGATATATACGTCGACACCCTAGAGTACACGCTAGGCCCACTCGAGTTGCAGCTCGTAGAATTCAGCACTCCAATTATCTGACGATTGAATATCAACGGATCGCCGGGATAGCCCTGTGATATACAATATTTGTTAAATTATCAGACATTCCAATCGCGATTTGATAAAACAAAATTATGACTCACAAAGCATCCACCAGGATTAGCTAAGAGAGGCCCTGTGCACAGATCGCTGTCCGTAACGTTAGACTTGACCACAGCTTGACACTCCTTATTCGACATGACATTAGCTTCGAGCGACCGTAGGGTGTCGTACTCGTCGCTCAAACTCCGTAGCTTCTTCTTACCATCGTCGACTTTGTATCCGCTGACGATCGCCTTTTTGCCCTTGTAATCAAAATTCGAGATCGGTAGGTAGATGAGTTCGAACGAGCTGTAATCCATCAAGTCGAACCTGCCCACTATCTGAAACCCGATGAAATGAAAATTAAAAATCGGTCTATAACCAGTAAATTACAGGGCTAAGCGAGCCAACCTTAACAACAGCGAGTCTATCGTCATCAGGAGTACGTTCTCCAAGCCTGTACACCCAAGCAATTCTTTTGTATTCCCTCGTTTCGAGGTAAGGCCGATCGCGGGGTGCCGGTCTCGAGCCACCAGCCCTCGCCAGCAGCTCGCTAGGACGTCTGCCGCGCACGCAGTAGCCGCTGGTAAGGACGAATCTCCGATGGATTATACCACCGCCGCATATCTTCTGCCAGCCAGCGGACTTCTTCAGCAGGATGTCCACGTGGTACTTGGCTGTGTTGGCCTCGGATTGCAAGCCTGGAGCAATAGAGATTATGGTATAATGCGAGAGTTTGATTGAGGTGGAGTTGAAGAGGCTTACCGTTCGCCAAGGCCACGACTCCGAGCAGTATCCCAACGACATGCATTATCGAGAGTTTGTAACCGAGCGCCGAATCGAAGAGTTTTTAATTGAGATCTTTTAAAAGCGTGAGAGATACTGCGCGTGCATTAATGTCGGTCTGGTGGAGGCTGTGTTGACAAGGGTGTTCGATGTATGCCCGAAGCTTATACTCGAACAGCTGGGTAATCGAAGAATATGAATAACTTATATCGTTGTTATTGTTTCGTTCTTTGTTTATTGGAATACTGGATATTTTGGTTATGGTGTGTAAGGGAGGCCGTGCTGGGGATCGGTATCGATCGGTAATAAACGAAGAACTGATTATTGGAGTAGGAATTTGTTTATAAAGATTGAAGGAATCACGATCGCGGAGTTATTACGAAATAATGATACGCTCACAGAATTTGGCCCACCTGTTACAACACAGCCTTTTAATTGTTTGCCTTGCGGTTTGAAGCGAGAGAGAGAGAGATAGAGAGAGAGAGAGAGAGAGAGAGAGAGAGAGAGAAAGGTAGATAATTCGGTGTGTATAGTGTGTATAGAGAGTATGTAGTTTTCCGAAATGTTATCCAGTCATCTTCATAATGATCATCCGTCCCAGACGGTACGCACTGATTGTTTGTCTTTGCCGATTTTTCTCTACCAAATAAATAAAATTTATCGAATTAACGTTAACTGCATTATCCTGCAGACGGTTATTATCTTCGTACTGATAACTCCTTTATTTTAAATTTATTTACGGTTTGAGATAAAAATGTCAAAATACCACTTTTCCCCCCGGGCGAGCCGTAAGTATTTTTGGAAAAATTTTACCAAACAACCAGAGCTACGCCTTTTCCAAATCCTATAAATTTGTATTCCGATGAAAACAGGAGCAAACAAAGAAGAAGCAAACTAGCGCCATCAAAACACGGGAGTATAAGCTGTAATATCACCGAAACGAAAGAAGAAAAAAAAACGCGACAAAAGCAAAGGGGGAAGAAGAGTCGAGAAAATAAAAAGAAACGCGAAGATCAGGCTCATGTGTGTGTCGGCAGGTGAAAAAGGAGGGGTGAAAGTCGCGCGTGGCTCGATCGGCGCCTGATAAGAAAGCGCGCGGCGCCCGGGCGATGCTGCCGGCCGATACGCCGCGCCCATATAGCTACCGCTCGCCGCCTCCTCCTCTTGGCATATCCTCTTCGTTTTGCCTCCGACACCGCCGGCGCGGTCGTGTTGAATTTTTGAGAAGCGCCTCTGGAATGCCGGCCCCCGGTAGAGTCTCGCAAAAATTAGACGCGAATTAAATGGTAATCGGCGCAGGCGCACCGACGTTGTAATGCTCCGGATAATAAATAAGCCCGGGGAATCGGTATATATTGAAATTTTTTACGAGAAGTGGGGGGGGGGGGCGGGAGAA
This sequence comes from Anagyrus pseudococci, assembly GCA_030522585.1. Classification (NCBI taxonomy): domain Eukaryota; kingdom Metazoa; phylum Arthropoda; class Insecta; order Hymenoptera; family Encyrtidae; genus Anagyrus; species Anagyrus pseudococci. Next base: position 9,645 of record JAPYYQ010003009.1, on the reverse strand, counting down.
TTAAAGCGCGCAATTAACGCCCGGCTTACTTGGGTGGGTAATAAGGACAAAAAAAAAGGGAGAGTATTATTGCGAGATCGAGAGAGGTATGCGGGGCCAAACCAATGCGTAATCTACGGTATACATTTATTTCCGAGTTACCGATCCATTACCGATACACACCGCGGCTAACTTGTCCGAAAGCGTGTAAAGTATCGGCTTTTTATTTTGTCTTCACTCGCAAAGCCGCGGGCTTGGAGAAATAAAAAGGAGGAAAAAGAAAAATAGCCCAGAGGCCGCGATATCATAAGCGCGAGGTACGGTGATCGGTAAGGTCGATAGGAGCGCTAATTAAACGGCCCCCGCGAATTGGCTCTCTCCCTCTGGAGAGCCAAGAGGAGCCGATCGTTATCGGTGCCCGGCGCGTTCGTAATGCATGCAAATTGCCGGGGATCCACCCGAGTCATTAAGTGCGATTAGAGGCACGAAATATAGATCGCGATACCGATCTCCGCGGCGGAGGCAACGAGAGACCTGCCGCCCGGGATAAAGGAAACACGGTAGCCGCGGACACTTTCAAGCAGGTGTGTTTTATGGATCGCCATTCGAATCGGCGATGTATGTACGCATTGTAATTCGATATATCAAAGCCTTCGGTATTTGAATCGATCTCGAACCGATTTTTGACATCGATACTGTTGTTGCCACGAGACAAGCGAGATTAGAAAATCGAATTCAATTTCCCGCCAGTTTTTTACCACATCGAGAGACTGCGTCTTCTCCTTTTTTCCCCATATCGATGTTATCGGCTGATTTTTATCGGGCCGGAAACAGCAAGAACAACGAGCGTCTCTTGCATAACGGCCACCTCTCGCGCGAAGCGTCTTACCGCAAGAGCCTGCTTTAAGGCCGTTAGCAACTTTAAACACCGCGAGGCGAGTTCCTGGCGGCCAAGAGAGAGCCGTTAAGCGCCATGAGCTTCGTCGTAAATCAGTTCGGCTGGAAAACTCGTCCGAGTAGCGCGCGAATCGAGCGATTTGCCCTGGGTATTTTTACAAGCGTTTTCCAAAGCGAACTTTTTTTTGCTTTTTCCAAAAGTATATGGAGGAGAGCGTGAAGTACGCCAACGACTTAATGTACGGTAATTTTCGTAAGTGGGAAGTTCGGCCGCGTTTTGATTTACCAGTGGAGAGATATGTGTATATATAACGCGTTCGAGCACGGCTATGGTTTTGAAAAGAGGCTCCCTGTAATTTGGGGCTGAGTAATAACGAGCAACAAATTGCCGCGGAGATGTTTGAATTTTTCGTTGAATATATTAAATCGTGTGCTTTGCAAAAGTAGAGACGGTATATCCTATGGGGCGGCTTGTTATTTATGAATTCACGCGAGGGTATAATTAAGCGGCAAATATTTACTCTTTGAAAATTGAAATTTCATCGGTGGAGGGTCGATCGATAATCCGCTAAAAATCTCCTAAATTTCGTCTTGCCCGGTCATTAAGCTGATTTTTCGTAGCAAAAGATCAGCCGATACAAATAATCATCGAAAGAGAGAGAGGGAGAGAAAGAGATGTATATTTATTACAGGAGAGGGCGAGCCTTAGGGCCGAATTGGCCCATAAATCGTGCAAATCGACGCCGAGCAAATACTCCTCCCTCTCCCTTCTCTCTCGGAGGGTCTGCCGGTTAAAAAAAAAAGACAGAGGGGCATCAGGCTCGCGCCGCGGTGGCCTCGTTGGCTTAGCGCGCTTTAATTGGCATAGGGACGAGGGCGACTGGTTTACGAGGGCCTTTCAATTAGGAGGCATATACCTAGCCGATAAATCTGCCCGAAATAACGATACCAACAGGTCTGGGCATAGAATCGTTTGTTTCGTTTCGTTTCTACACTATACCGATTTACAAAGGAGAGATTCTGATGCTTGACAAGCACGCATCAACCGAGTGAACTTGGCTGCTGTTCGGCACCTTTTTTATTGCTGTCGACTCGTTGCGAGGTTAGTCAGCGAGTGTTATTTTCACAGCTGGAATCGCCTGACGAACGATGATGAAACAATGGTAGGTGTAACCAAAGTGTCGATTATTCGAGACAATTGAAGAGCAAACTTTATTATCGAGGATAGGTAGTTTCCGGTCTGGGAGCGAATGCTGTGTCTGCCTTTCTCAACGAAGTCAGAATGATCGTTGCGATTCAGTTCGTCGTCGTCGCTGTATTCGTTGCCATCGTACACTTGATGTGAGTCCCAGTCTTGTGTGTACTTAATTCAGTCCTTACCGATTTTCCTTTCACAGATCGAAACTCAAGCAGTTCATAGAGTCGGACTACAATAACACGAGGATCGTGGTGTACAGTGTCGGGTGAGCCCACTAATTTATATAAAGTGTATCAAACATATGACAAGCAACAACCTCAACAGCCTGACCTTCCTGATCGTCTACGCCCTTATCTGCTTCTCCAATTGCGTACCGATCTTGGGCTACATCTCAATCGGCGTCTTGGTAAATTCACCCCTCCCTAGATTCTCAATTGACCCAGTCCGATTTTATAAACAGCATCGTCAAACTGTTGCAGACCTTGACAACGGCTTATCTCACGGCCGTTACAAGTATACTTTACAACCTCCAGATACTCCTAGTGCTGAGTTGCACGGTCACTCCGTTCGTCGCCTCGGTTATCATAGCTTCGGCTCGGGGCAAAGTAAGCCACTCTTATTTCTCTCTCGATTGGGATTTAGAAATGCTCTTTCACTCCGCGTGTGTTTCCAGCTCGACCTGACCAAGTACAATAACCAGATGACGTTGGCTGGTATAATCTTATCACCCGGGCTTTTACTGCCAATGAGCGGCTTCGTACTTTGGGAGCTTTACTTTCTAGCCTGGATCTTCTTGGGCGCGGTAGGTGACCCTGATTTTGCATGGCTATATCGTTTTGAGGGACATTTCTCGCTTGCAGTATCTGTTTCTCGATACCCAAAGGATCATGGGCGACAAATCGGCGGCGATGCTGCTCGATCCCGTTTACGCGGCCACTCGGTTCTTCGTCGACATACACTGGCTCAGTCTGTTCCAGCTCGTGCTTGTAGCGACTATTCATACGAGTAAACCAGAATAAAAACGACTCGGATCGCAGTATTGTATTTAATCTTTCGATAACGTAAGCTTAGATTTATCTCTACCGCTTCTTTTTTTTTTGTTAAAAAAAAGAAAAAAAAAAAACAAATAAAAAAAAAAAAAGAAAAAAAAAAAAAAGAAACGATGGCATTCGCAAGCGACAAATCTAAAAAGACCGACAGAGGCCAAAGCGCACGGGACCGCTAACAAGGCGTCTACAATGCGCGCCCTGTAGCCCAGGAAACACGAGGTAGGGCGAACATTAGCCCAACGCGCGTGACGACTGCACCCACTTAAGCGTATATACCAGTCGTGTGCAGTATACTGCTGCCGCGGTAGCTCCTGTATAATCTTTTTTTCCGACTGTGCATGGCTTTCTCAAAGGGGAGCCCAGAGGGTTACAAGATCGGCTGCATAATTAACGAATCGTCCGATTGTCTCGATTGCGTAATTCGCTTTGAATATATTTCAGGGCTTTTCATCCGACGCCGCGCTCTATAAAACCCATAGCAGCAGAAGGGGGGGGGATAAATCGGCTTTGCTTTTCTGGCACGTTGGTCACGCGCGCTTAGGCTGGCTCGGTAACGATCACAAATCATCCACGGACACATCGGCGCCCCCTTACCCCACAGGGTTCCCGTAGGCACACGCAACTAAGTCGCGGATGAAAGTCAATCCTGCCGCGGCGGATCAAGAGGGGGGGTCGAGAGCTTTAAATTAGCTCGCGTGTGTGCCTCGAGCCTGCCAGCAGGTATGTACGGGGGGGAGATGTGATCGTAATAGATCGACGAAATCGGTTCGAGAGACTTTGTATATGCGGCTTAGATAAACGCGCGCGTGTGAATAATCCGGGCGGCCTCTGTTGCGTAAGCGGATAAATCCGTAGATATGGCACTTCTCACGCACTCTCGAGTGATAACGCCCGGCTCGCTACCGATCGGCGTGTGAGTCTGCAGAGGACAGATCGTACAGGCGCTTCGTCGCGGTTCACCGGTGTGGATCATGTTGAGAGACGGGGGAGGGGGCAATCAATTGCGGCTCGTAAAGAAAGCGGACTCTATGCGCGAGAGAGACTAGTTAACGGAGTTTGTGGGGGTGAGGGGGTAGAGTGAAATGCTTTGAGCATCCGGTTCGCACAATAGAGAGGGGCTTTGGTTTATAATCCGGCGTATAGAGGCTACGCCCCGGCTAATTTACGCTGGTCCGGAAGCCCCGTAGGCTGGATTACCGTAATACGCGCTGGGCGAGTTGGAGTGGCTGAGCGATCTGTAAACGATGTGTTGTTGCTGTTGTCGAGTTTTTTTTAGGATATGAGAGTGGGAAGCAGAGATGTTGTGTGTATGTTACTTTTGTTGGTTATCAACTTTATCGATGAGATCTTAATTGATAACGATTGGTAATTGCGGTAAGATAAATTGTTCGGAAGCGATAAATGACAATGTTGCGTGGCTCGGAAGGTAAAAAAGCGAATTATCTACAATCAATAATAAAGAGAAGTAGTTTGCTCGCTGGAATTTGAATATTAAAATTTTAATTTTAATTAAATCCACGCATTTACCATACACAATGTACAATTTTAACAATCTATACAAAAAAGAGAATACCTTAGCAACGATTCACCAATGCCATAACACACGGCTGAAACGTTCGATATATTTTATTCAGCTTACAAAAAAAAAATAACAACAGCGAATGCAAATCGCGAGCGCGCAGGCTCGTGAAGTTTTCGCGCGGGAGGTGGTCCGTCTCGGCTGTGTACGACGTGCCAAGTCACTTTCTTTTCACTTACGGCTCTCGCTCAAGAGGAGAGAGAGATGGCGAGGAGCCGAAAGAAAGTCTCTAAGTAAAAAGAAGAAAAAAAATAATGCGCCCTCGGAGATCGGAATCTAATAGGCCGACGTATTGCAGCTGGCACGTCATGTTCGGCGTGTGTCGTCTGCTCTGTGCACGTTTCCTATATGCATTTCGTAACGCCCGTGCTAAGTCAGCGTGAGCGCGTCGATAGGGGAGAAATTTCGAAACTTAGAGGGGTAGCTGAATCGTTTTTGTGTCTCTCTCGGAAACGAGAATGTCGAATAAACGCGGCTGCATATCGATATGTTCATTAAAACGCGTGTATTTATACATAGAGAGAGAGATACGCGAAGGAACAAGGCAGGCGAGCTATACGTTCATTAAAAGCCCCCCCCCCCCCCCCGAGTAAAGGCAATCAGAAAGCAAACAAACAAGAGCAGGCTCTGGCTCTCTCTGTCTCTGCTCGGCAGTGGTATATAACGGAACTCGAGAGGGAAGCCCATTTCTTTTGCACTGTTTATGCCTCCTCATCCTACCATGAAGATGCGGGAGAGTTTTGCGTAATACTTGATAAATATCCTTCGCGCACATACATACGCGCTTGCAACTCTTTCCAAGATAGAGAGAGAGAGAGAGATGTGTTCGCGCTCTCTCTCTCTCTCGCTGCCTATAATCTCTACAAGCGTTGATTTATTCGAATTTCTTTCCTCTCGAACATCCCCCCCTCCCTTGTTCGGTAAGCAACGGAGATCCCTTGAGTTTTATCGGGACTCTCTGAGCGCTTTATTTTATACTTTGCGGAAATGTACGCACGCGCGCGCGCGCTCTTTCGTTATATATACCTGCGTTTGCATGTTTCTCCGCCGACGACACGCGCCTTCTTTATCCCCACCCGCCCTTCTTGTTTCCCGCATTCTCTTTACCTTTCTCCATTTGACGTTTCTTCGTAGACTTTATTTCGTTGGGAGAGCGTAATATGGTTTTTTTGTTTTTTTTTTTTTTGGGAGACTTGGTAATAGATAAGGAATTGTTGCGTGAATTTCGGAGAGGGAGAATGTTTTGATGAGTATGGAGGTTTGAGAAGCGAGGGATTTGATGATGTTGATTATTGGGATGTTTGACGAGCGCGTGTGATTAGTGGGAATAGAATTTTAGTAAGTTGGTGGAATTGAAGAGAGAGAGAGAGAGGTTTGACGCAATAGAGGTTTTTGGATGGATAATAGGGAGATAAAGGGTAGACGAGGATGTAATGTCGTCTCTGATAACATTTTTTTTCTTTTTCAACTATCGAAACATAATTTTAGCTTAGCACCATCTTTCCATTAAAATATCTCATCTTGTGTACAAACAATGTACACACAAGCATAAACAATCGAACAAAAGAAAGACTTTTTTTATTTTGACCAACTTGTCAACGTTATTGCTCTTAGTCATCGATATCGAGGAAACACGGCGAAATTGTATTGACGAATTCGCACCGAAAAAATATCGTCTGCTGTTTTTTTTCATATTTTTCATTTCATTGCTCATTTGTTTTCCAATAACTCGCGATTACTTTGACGAGAGATCGAGCGACGGCAGACGCACAATTTCACGCATTGTTTTATATCCGTCAGCGCGGGCAACAAACTTTTTCGTATTTAAAGGCAGATTTTCTGGAAGGAAGTAAAGAAGCGAAAATGCCGAGACCAGCGCTTATACTGTTCTTATACCGTAAGTATTTAGCCGCGATTTGCCTCAAAAACGTTTTTTTTAATAAATCGAACATTCTCTCCCTTCGCAGTTACTTGCCTTCTCGTTTTACACGCCAGTGCTTATGTCGCTATTGTGCTTCCCAGCGTCGATAATGACTGCCAGTGCGTACGCACTCGCGAATTATTGCCAGTGTGCGGCAGCGACGGCGTCACTTACGACAACGAAAATTCCCTGGATTGCGCGAAAAATTGTGGAAAAGGTAAGCTCACGCGTTCTCATTATATCGAACACATCGGTAGTTTTTTCTAATTATTCATCTCGAAAATTTATTGCTTCCCCGTTCTTTTTTAATCCGTGTATTAATGCATGACAATTTAATTATTTTTAGATGTAACCATTTCGCACAAAGGAGCCTGCTAATTTACGACACGTAATTTCGTTACGTAATACGCTCTCGTGTATGTACGTGTGTGCGTCACAAAAAGCCCCGAAGTGTATACGAAGATTATTTTTTTGCTCTGGCTACAGAAAAAAAGTGTTTATTCACCCATTATTATATTTTTCAACGAAATTATATGTTTTTATTCATAAAAAGAAAGTATATTAACTTGTTATTCACAAAAAGCCCGAAATCAATGGATCGGAAATGGATCGTATAACAAGCATAGGTACACATCAGCAAATTAATGCGATTCGTCAAACAAACTTATCAAGCTTCTTGGCAATTGTACACGCCTCTGACTTAATGTTAAACCTTTCGCTCACTTTTTTCAAATAGCGCCATAAATTATATTTCAAAACAATCGGCAAACTGTTCGCGTGAAATGGAAAAAAAAATAAAGCTCTCTCCGAGGAAATAAAAAGTCTTTCACCGAATTCGTCATTGTAACAAAAATCCCCGCACAAATATTATACTTGTTTGGCGATTTCGCAATGTCGCTTTAAAAAAAAAAGAGTAAAAAATCTTATGTGTATCGCATCATCTGGAGGGGGGAAGCACACAGCGATTATTGTATAAAACGCTCTCGGCAAGCGTTGGGAGGCTACTTAAAATCAGTTTCTCATCGGCGCTTGGTTGAGAAGCAGCTTTATCTAATCTTCGCCCGGCTAGCCTCTAAACGATACACACCGATTTACTCGCTGACCCTAAGTCTACTCCGAAGTTACAGACATGGCCAAATTCGCCGTTCTTTTCGCAATCGGTAAGAGTAACGTTGAAAGTATTCCTCTCTTTTTCCTTGGCGAAAAACTCTGCTGTCACCTCGTTAATTTTCATCGTAGCTGCTCTGATGGTTCTAAGCGTAACCGCCGTAGAGGAGCCGAAAAGGTGCTTGTGCCCGACTACCGATGACATCAGATACGTCTGCGGTAGCGATGGAGTTTCCTACGTTAACTTTTCGACACTGAGATGCGCGCAAAAATGCAAAGACGCAGGTGAGTTCTTGAATTTTAATAAAGAGAAAAAATAATAATTTTGTTATATTAACGATATAAACTGTTTGTTTTCGATCGTAGGCATCACCAAAGTCCACGAAGGCAAGTGCGCCGCCGACGCCGAGAAGGACGCAAAAGAATCGGCGTGATTGAGTCGTGGAGTCAGGTGCTGATGTCTTATATATACGAATAAGATTTGTTATAAATAAAACTCTGTGTATAATTGCTTTGTAATGAAAATAAACTGAGTTTGGGATAAACGTTGTGTTAGTCATAGCATTATATCTTATCAATTTCTTCATTATCGCATCGTTTGATTTGCGGCTCCGGCAAAGCTTGCAACGATAATATTGTCGCTCAAATTATTTAGAAAAGCTCGTGCGAAATTTCACGAAATCGCTTGTTTATCTTTCGTTAGCGGTGGAAAACACACACAAAATATGTGTGTTTTACGCTAATTTCCTCGATGCGTCATTTTGAAAAATAGAGCTTCGCGTCTTCTCTGCACTTCCTCGATACGATTTTTCCTCAATAGTGTTTTTCCAATATTGAGATATATAAAGACTAGTCCGGCACTTTGCTGCTGCAGTTACAGATTTCTTTACACCTTGCAAAGTGACGAATTAATTCTCAACCAGCTCGTTCAAGATGCTCGTTCTACGTAATCTGTGCTTATTGGGTATGAATTACTTTTACATCTCTTTTTTGACAACTATTTTTTTTTACTTTTTTTATATAAAAATTGGTTTTAAATATTCAATCGTTTTAGTGCTATTGCTAGCCTTAGCTTTTATAAACGTACGCGCACAATGTGGAACATGTATTACGACCGATGAGTATGATCCAGTTTGTGGCACCAACGGAGTCACTTATAGCAACCCAGGAAGATTATCTTGTGCGAGACGGTGTGGAATAAGTAAGTTTTCTTTTTTTTTTATATTGACATTTGTACTATGTGTGTATATTTCTGTTGAGTAATCGGCTAAATTGTCCTCTTTTTGTTGAAGATGTTCGACAAGCTCACAGAGGACCGTGTAACCAATCAAAATGAAGATTAAAATACTACTTTTGTTAAAAAAAAAGAAAGGGGAATTAGGTCAAAGGGTTTATGTCTAAAGTTAATATTGGAGAAATTATGTTTTTTTAATCAGTTTAATTCAGAGTGTTAGTTTTGAATGTACATGCCACACATTTTTATTCAATAAAATTATTTCTATATATCATCGAGTCGTACAAAAAATTATCTTTCACCTAATGACAGATAAAGTCAACATCACGTTCCGGTAGACATGAACTACAGTTTCGAGCGGAGTTTCATGTGATTAGTAAAATTTCGGAATAAATCATTGACTCATAACTTTGAAAAAATATAATTTATATTCTCTGTGCAAACAAAATTTACTTGTCGATCAAGATCTTTTGTATAAAGATCTACTCGGCAAATATGTCACGGACGAGGCGCGAATTTCGCGATTACCCGTCAAGTTGTTCAATCTACATATATGTATATTCCGAGATATAACTAAAGGAAAAATTACACTGAGAAAAATTGTAGGGTAAAAATTACTATGTGTCTTAGTAAACCCCGGACATCGATGCATTTTGATGAAATTTACACACAAACTGGCCG